>JBBDHI010000003.1:20579694-20589918 GCA_037177115.1 Craterocephalus stercusmuscarum
CTGATGACCTGAGGGATCTGGTTGGTTCATAACGAACCAGAAGTTCCTGAATATATTTTGGCCCTAAACCATTCAGAACTTTGTAAACTAACAGCTGCATTTTAAAGTAGATTCCTCGACAAACAAGAAGCCAGTGTAAATATATTAGGACTGGTGTTACATGATCCTGGTGTTAATAGTCTGATGGACTTTTTAGGGATGCCTGTAAGGACAGCATTACAGTAGTCTAGTCTACTAAAGATAAAGTTGAAGCTGAAGTTTACTCCTGACTTTTAATCGTTCTTCTTTGGATCTAAAAACTGACTTCTGTTTTGTCTTCATTTAACTGAAGAGAGTTCGAACACATCCAGTCTCCAAACTGATTTATGCTTCTGATCAGGGATTGGACTATAGTCTCCTGTTGAGATTATTTAGATCTGTGTGTCGTCAGCATAGCTATGGGAATATGAATTCAAAATTCAAGCAAGGGGGAACATTTAGATGTGGAACAGCAGTGGCCCCAGGATAGAGCCTAGGAGAGCTCCACAGGCTCAGATTGCTATGATTTATAGTTGTTTATAGATACAAAGTAATCCCTGTCTTTTAGATAGGATTCAAACTAGTTAAGTGCAGTGCCAGCAAGATGTATCCAGTATTTCAGCCGGTCTAGTAAGATGTTATGGTTGACTGTGTAAAATGCAGCAAGGAGATCCAGTAGAGTCAATCCTGAAATAAACAATTTAGGCAAACAAGGTCATAGTTGTACCCATACACTACTTCTTGGACTAAGTAGAATTGATGTAAACACAAACAACACGGCACTTACGTCTTGGGTTACTTTACTATTTTAATGTATTGACATTTGTTTCATTTTATTCAGACAAGTATACAGAAATATCCAAACTTATAAATAATAAAAGTGCAACTTAACCTTTAGCAACAATAGCAAATACTGCTGGCGCAGGAGTACTTGTTCCAACTTGTTCTGTTATTTAACAATCAGAAGTGAACAATCATATGCCTTAGTAGCATTAGCACAATGTTATTACTACTGTTGTTAAAACGCTACGTAAAAGTACAAGTATAACACATTTACTACTCAATGTAACAGTAATTCTGGGTCTCAATATTTCTTAAAAATTATTACAAATTAACAAAGGAAAAAATAACTTCTCAAGTAAGTACAGCTTGCTCCACGGGGCACTTAACAATAGTGCTCGGCTAAATTAATTTGTTCCATGAACAACTCACTTCAAGCTTTATTAATACATCTGTTAAGGAAAAGAAAAACCTAAACACACACCAACTACATGCAATCATGTCAAAAAACTGTCAGTGCTTCCAAAGTTTTCAAATAAAGATTAATGAGGCTTTCTAATAAACACATAAAGAACTTGTCACACATACACATTCACTCAGTTGCCAAAAGGACTGGGTCAACTCAAGCACACTTTTTTATATTTCTAATCTAAAGAGTCCCCATTTCTTCTCTTCTTTATGTTGTTTGCTTGTTATTTGTTGATTGTCCAACCTTATTGCAGATATTTTACATATAATTTAATCAACATTATATAAATACAGTTTTTAATTGTTTTCATCTGGTCCACATTTTTTTATACATATTTTAATACATCTCAGTTCAGCTCGCTTCAAGTGAACACAGCTTATGTTAGTTGGAAGCAGGTTAACAACCAGATTTTGTTATCATGTTGTTCTGTCAGAAATAAATTCAAAGGAAGATTTAAAAGGCAAACATTAATGTTATTTGCACATTTACATCTCCCTACATGTCTCCAACAAAAATGGTAAGGACGACACACACAACACATTCCTTGTTTTAACGTGCAATGAGGGGCATGAGATAAAATGAGCAAAACCCTTCTTTTTCTTCTTTCTTTTTTTTTAAGTTGAACTCAGTTCATCTCATATTTTAGATGAGACCATAAAACTTTAGGGCGACACCATCTGGACAACTGCAGTGCTACAAGTTATCTTCCAAACCTGCTGCCATTTTGATCTTCAAGAGAATGCACTGATCTTAGGACCTTTTGGTAAATTGAAAAACCTCCTGTTCCTTCGCTACACAACTCACTTCAGTTTGCTGAGGAATTCTATCAATCCCTGGTGAAATTCTCGAGGTTTGTCCATGTAGCAAGCATGGCGAGCTCCTTCCAGCTTTAGCACATAGTGATTAGGTAGTTGGAGGAGGTTCTTGTGGGACTGGGCACCTAGATTTGTGTCCAGGGCTCCAAACACGATGAGAGTGGGAGTCTAAGAAGCATATAAGAAACAAGTCAAAGTAGAAGAATAGATGATGTGAAAAATATTCATTTTTTAATTGTCCAAGAACAATTATGCTCTTCTCTGTTGTGTATTTAAAACCAAAGCTACAAGCTGATTCCCAAAATTAAATAAATTGACAAAATTTTTTTATTAAAAGTAGCCAAATATACCTCCAGGTAAGATATTAAAAAGAGACTCAGATGTTTCGATACTGAGAATGAGTTAGCTTTTGTTTCAGTGTTTTGGAGCTGAAACATTTAACACATAGTCCCCTTTTGTTCTAAGCCTAGACTGAGAAACATTTAACAGTAAACTGAGTGTCTGATCTGAGGCTTTTAGGTGCATAATAAGAGCTTAACAGTATGGAGATGTAAGGTGGAGCAAGGCCATGACGTGATTTAAAGGAAATCAATGAAGGCTGCTCGTGTAAGATGCTGAGAAGCTGTCTGACATACTTGTAAGCTAAATCTACAGTAAATTGAAAAACCATTAGTGGTTCTTACTGCATAACAATGGATAAATGCTGACAACAGGGACCAAAAGCAAAGAAAGGCTCAAAGGCTACATAAATCATGACTGCACAAAATAAAACACAACATATTTCCAATTCTTTCCTTCTGTGAATTTATTGAAAGTGTTTTTGCCATGTTGACTGAAGATATGGGACAGTTTAGCCTAAAATTAACTGGGATGAAAATGGCAGAAATCATCTTCAAACATATTTAGCACCTAACACTAGACATTTGGTTGTTCCTAAAGTGAAAACCAAAACCTACGGTGAGACGGCTTTTCTTCACTATGGCCCTCGTCTGTGAAACCGCAGAGACGTTGATGCTTTTAAAAAGAGGCTCAGGACTCACCTTTTCAGCTCAGCTTTTAGATGGTCGTATCTGGTTCTTAGTCTATTTTAGTATTATCATGTCTTTATCATCATTCAATTTTTATCCATCTATTTTGTTTTTAATCTTTTGTTTTTATCGTTATCAAGTTTTTTTTATTTATTTATTTATCTTAAAAGTCTTATTTTTGCTTTTACACCTTTATTGTTCTTATCTTTTTTGGTCTTGTTTGATTTTTAAAAAGTTTATTGAATCCAGTGTTTTCCTCATGGTAATTCTTCATGCTGGGTGCTATGCCTGTGCTGTCTGCAGGTCCGCTGCCATGGGGATGGCTCCTTCTCTGGATGACCCTAATATTTGATTGATTGACTGACTGATTGATTGACACAATGTTTTACTTAGGTTAAGTGTAACAAACTCATTTTTATAAACTTTTTTATTCAAGTTAAATCTGGGCTTGTACAGTGTATAATACTGAATAATTAAAAGGTTAACAAAATGCAAACTAATGCCACATTATGATAATCACAATCTAAGCGCCATCACTTCATGAGCAACATTTTTTCCCTTTACATAAACCAAAGAATTATTCTTCAGTTCTTAAGAGCATAAAGAAATCAGACTTTTAATATTTTTTAATCAGTTCAGAATCTTCTGGATCTGTATATTGATGCATCTGGGATCTGATTGGCTCCCTCCTACCTTACCCGGCAGCCACAACATCACAGACTTAAAAGGCTCTCACCTGAACATTTTGGTATTGCTGTGGGGAGTAACTCCGGGTTCCAACCGGTGCTATAGGAATGAAGCCACGCAGCTGATCGCTGTTCTTCATGAGAAAGGGGATAGAGTAATGTCCACTCATCGAGGGGCTCAAAAGCACAGCTGCTCTCACGCCCAAAGACTCCATGAACCTTGAAAGGAGGTCCACCCGATTCTGGTCCGTCTTCAGAGCTTCCGAGTCTGGTGATTTTCCGTACCCTCGGTGAAGAAGAATTGATTAAAGGGGATTATTTCACTGAAGATAAATACAAAGTGAAGGTAATTAAATAATAACATAGTATAAAGCATGAAAAGGAATTAATGTTTTCATAGAAGGAATGATAAACTTACTTGTGCACTGATCAGTCTATCAGCTTTTCATGGAAAAAATAATTCCAACCACAAGAGGGCACTGTCATCTCACTAATCACTGGCTTTCTAAGGCAAGCTACTAGTTGCACCTGTGTAGGTTAACATCACAGTGTTTTTACTTGCCTCAATAAAATGAATTAGTTGAATGATTTTACAATGATTCATGGTTAATATTTTCTTTTCTAAAATACAGTAAACATTTTTTTTAAATGCCCGTTGCTTTAATAGTACTTAATAATGCCTTTACATTTGTGCAAAAGAACATTTTGCGAAATCAAAAAGTTGTTAAGTGTGGTTGCTCTGCCTTGGGTTGCTTGGGCAACAACGGCTCCAGGAATGTGCATAATAAACATCAATGAGCCATCAGAACAAGTCCGACACACTGAGTT
Source organism: Craterocephalus stercusmuscarum (assembly GCA_037177115.1). Classification (NCBI taxonomy): domain Eukaryota; kingdom Metazoa; phylum Chordata; class Actinopteri; order Atheriniformes; family Atherinidae; genus Craterocephalus; species Craterocephalus stercusmuscarum. The sequence continues at coordinate 20,584,319 of JBBDHI010000003.1, forward strand.
TAAAGCCAGTTATTAAGTGCTATTTTAATACTGTAGCCAATCTAAATGCTTTACCCAAAATTCATGTGTATGATTTTATGGAAAAGGATGAATAATGTGTGCATCCCAGCAAGACTTTCAAGACACACAAACAGTTACATTTATAGATGATTACAAATTAAGGGTCAAATCAAAAATTTTGAAAACCTAATCTATTATTTACCTCTTCTCTACAATTAATTTATTTCACATTTTTAATTTTATTATTTAGATAAAGAAAATAACGGTTTTAATGACCAGTATAAAGAATTATTAAAAATACATATGAATTAATGGATTTAATAAAGTAGGGTTGCACTAATACCTGGCAGGTCCATTGCTAAGGCCTGATATCCATTAGTTGCCAGCAGGGCCATGGTACCCAACTCTTCCCAGGTTTTGGAAGTGAAGGCCTGTCCATGCAGAAGGACCACTTGCAGCCTGCAGAGAGACATCATTTGCAAGTGCTGGTTCTTTGTATGGGCTTGATAAAAAAAATCTGAATAAATTACACAAACTCACACTTCAGTTTGTTCACTCTGTAAACTAGTGTGCTGGTAAAGATTACAAGGACAGGGAATGCTACCAGTTTAGATGTGTTAATCAGGTCCTTCGGTTCACCTCACCTTGGTAATATCTGTCGCCCAGCTCCATCTATAGGTAAAGCTTCTCGGAAAAACAATGGAGGGTCCCCAGGAAGCTGTCCAGTGCGAATGGACACATTGATGGATGGAAGCACAGGAGGATTTGTGGCCAACAATCCCGTTCTTTGAGCCTCGAATGATGGCTCCATGCTGCCCTGACGAATGGATGGCAGCAACAAGTACAGAAGCAGTGTGGCCAACAACACCAGGCCCAAGACTACGAATCGATTACGAAATAGATTCATTTCATCCAGATGAAGGACCTGAAAAAAAGTACACAATGTACTGTCGGAAAGTTCCTCATATAGATCTAATGACTACAATCATTATTATCAATTTTATATTCTATAAAAATAGAAAAGCCTATTTATCAGCAACTTGTCTCAGCTTATTGCTCTACCTTTACAGTCTCAAAAATGGCATCAAGTCATATAGTTTGTCTTGTAACATTTAGCTTCTTTGGCAGTTTAGTCCTTGACAAAGAATCCTTGAAATTACCACATAGTACAGTCCACGTGTATCATGATTTCTGGTGAATGATTCCTGCAAACAATCCCAGAAATAAAGTTGGTCTCTGCTAAACAAGCGTTAACTTGGTAAATAAAGTACATTTCGATCATTTGGGACTGTAAGTGGCTGTTTGGTAACAAAAGGACTTTGGGAGAAAAAAAACTCCCAAAATTCTTGAAATATTATTTAAAATCTGTGACAAATGCAAAACCATAAAGGTGTTAATTATAATTAGCCAAAACATGCATGACAGCTCATTGCATCTCTGGTACTAGCTAAATGACACTACAATGCTGGATGTGATGAGGTGCATTATGCAAACAGAGGACGACATACCAACAAAGAGAAGACAATTCAATGCGTTCAATGGCAAAACGGCGAAGCTGTCTTCTCTACTGCCATGTCTTCGGGATTGCTTGTTATGACAGGAATCTTCAGTTTTATACTTCGGGTCCGCACTCGTGGTAGCTAATTTAGCTTTTCAAACTGACGAGAAAATTGTGCAAAGGGCGAAATATTTATTTTACCGACAAAATATTATTCCTCACATTGAAATGAGATCCCCGATTAGCAGAAAGCACACGCCTTATAAAAAGCCAAAGTAGAAAATTGAGACAGGATTTTTTTTGTGACTGTATCTCTGAGTTTAAATCCACCAATGTCTTAATCGTTTGTTCCTCGTCGGCACGTATTAGGCGCTACACAAAACAACCCTGTTAAACAGTTTGACGTCATTTCCTGCTGTGATGGTTAAGTGATTTTTTCAAACATTTTTCCATTTACCACCTACAATTGAATCTGATTTGATAAATTTCAGTGCTACTGGTAGTCTGGTACCCATATATTTTTCTATTGCAAAAGCCATTACCTTGATATACTTTATGTTAATCTATTGAACAGAGAAGTTTATGAGAGTTTTTTTTTTTATTTGTATAACTCTTTTCATAACAAAATTTACAAAGTGTTTCACAGTAAATTAATGTTTTAGTTATAAAAAAAAATTATGTTCCTAACAAAGACTTTACCACAACTGATTATGGGTTGAGCTTTGTGTAGTTTTGTCATCACTAGAGAGCACACCAGGTTCTTACTGATGTAAAAGAAAACCAGAGGCCATGGCAGTGGCCAAAAGATGTCACCCTGTTATGGGCAGTGCAGGCACTTTCAAGTTGATCTCGTCTGGTATTAACTATTTAGGTGTGTTAATTTATTAAACATAATACAGGATAATATGATTTCTCTCTCATTTAAAATTAAGAATAGCCTGGTTAAGTGGGAAAAGTTAAATTTGAGTGATAAACTGTGAAAATGGTTATTGCACCACAGGTCAATTATTTGTCAGTGATAATCCCACTTTTAATGCCTTAAGAATATTTTGGAACAATAGAAAAGGAAGGAGGGGGCACACTGAATTCAATAGAGACTAAGGGATGCTAAAATAAATGATTTATTTACTTAGTCTTTGGTGCACGAAAGAATAAGTGCAGAAAAAGTTAACTTTCCGTCAACAGACCATCATCAACATCAGTGTGTTCAGTCTGTTGACCAAAATGTTCACTTTCAGTTTGCGGGCTTCCCTCCCTTGCTAATGTTCTAGTTACTCCTGCGGGCCTTGCACCTGTTGAAACCTGTGTTTGCCATTAAGAGCGCTAGACACCACTTAGCCTTTTGTTAAGAATATCTTAACCAGTATAATCAAATGGTAAAAGATTGTCTGTGGAATGGCAAAAAATTGCAGAAGGGTTAGGGTCACTTCAGAAGAGAGGGTGCTGATTTGGGATAGGTGATTGTGAACAGGAAAATTGCCCCATTTAGTCCATTTGATGTTATATCACAAACATTATTCTTAAGCATTGTAACAATGTCTGGATTAAATTTCACAAACTCTTGAGGATTTCACCCTCTAAACAATAGTATTCTTCACTTAGGAGTAGTCCGGCAATTGAAGTGGGAGGAAAAGTTATTTGTTGGCTTTCCTGGATGTCAAGGCATTAATAGTATAGCAGATCTTGTTGATGATAAAATATTGAAATCATATTAACCCCTTAAAGCACAATTAAGCTTGTTCAGCAAATCAGAATTTTGGAAACATCTACATTAAGACATAGTTTGAGTGAGGTAATTAAGCAATTACACAGTGTCAATCAGCCTCTAATTTTTATAAAATGGCATCCAGGACCATTTATGACAATAGTGAGAGTCTGAGACTTGTTTGGCAGAGAGATCTGAATGTTGACATAGATAAGGATTCATGGCTTAAAATAATTTCCACGATGGAGTGGTTCACAAGAGACGCACGAGGGAAGTTCACTCAAAAAATACTCCACTGGTTCTATTTCACTCCTGCACAACTTTTTACAATGGGTATTCTCCAGAATAATCTATGTTAGAAATGTAAAAGTCATGATGGTGTTTATTCATGCCAATCATTACATGAATGATTAGGCACACATGCGTGTTGGGAGACAGATCCGGTTTACCCAATGTTTCTAAACTGCATTTGCTTTGTTCCTAATAGGCTTTATTTTTTGGCTGTGAGGGTACTTCTACGTGAAAAAAAGAATCTGGATGGCCCAGTTTATAAAGGCTGGGTTAAGTCCATGACAGATGTAACTTATTATGAACTGTTGGCAGCTAAGTTGCAGAACCCTAGGGGAACGCTCTTACTGTCTGATCGGAATCCGGACGTTCCGAAATTTAACCCCATTGGCAGAGAAAGAGCGTCACGCCAAAGCTAAAAAACTAGCCGCTATCGCTAACTAAAATTGCTGGACGTGATATCGGGTATAGCTACTTTAAGGAGACAGACACATTAGAGGCCAACATGTACTTTGGGATTTTTGGTTTTAGTTTGGTGGAATTTTGCTGTTATGTTTAGTCTGTGCAGCTTTGTTTTGGTCATTTTGAAAAACTTAAAAATTCATTTCAACTTTTTAAAAAAGAATAGTACACTTCAATGAACACATTGAAGCTGCAACACTTTTCTAGATGTCTACTGCCTTATATTATACTATTAAAACTTTAAAAAATGGTTTTAGAATAAAGGGAACTACTATACAAATGTGAAACAGAACCTTTTGTTTAGCATTGGAAAATAAGAGAAAGACAAACTTGCACGCAAAAAATCAATTAACATAGAAGATGTCCGAGGTAATAATTGAATATGAACTTCTGAAATTACAGAAACTCTTCGGAAGATGTTGTTTGAAACAATAGCAGTAAATCTACAGAGACTGGTGTCCTGTCCAGTCTGCACCCTGCCTCTATCCTGGCAGCCGCTGGGATCCTGCACTGGAATAAGCAGGGCGGATAAACAGTTCATTTTGGCAAAATCTGTTTGTTTTTTTTAAAGAACCAAAATACATGAATACTTAAACAAAGCGGTTTCTAAAACATAGGAAGGCACAGAACACCTAACTATAAGGAAAGTTGTGTAGTAAACATCAGCACTTTTCCCCCCAGTTCTGTTAGCTTTCTTGATACTCACCCTCACAACTGATGTATGATACTTAATACAAGGATAAAAGAGAGAGACATAACCACCATTAAAATACCCATTTCTCTCTCTTTTTTATAAGTTTCTCAGAAGAACATATCTGTAACTCGGCACAATTCATGGGAAAATCACTATTACACTATAATAAACTGACAATATGCTCATAGGCTTCTCTTTACTAGAAATAGAAGAAAATTTAATCTTTCATTCAGTACCAATATGCAATGGCAACAAATCCAACATGAGAGAAAAATTAAAGTGCAAAATAAAGAAAAAAGAAATGTAAAAAACCTAATATATATGATATCCTATGTTAATATCTGAGCTTTTATCTGCTTTTTCAGTTAGTAAAAAAAGAAACAGTAAAAGCTATGAGAAACCAGCATCAATTAATATTAAGTAACAAAAATACAAGTTACAGTATAAATATGAAACTGCTCAGGTAGCTTTGGAATAGCAAAAACACGGACAACAAAACTAGTCCAAACACGTACCAACAGCAGTTGCTTTCAGCACACTGTCTCCAGCACAAAGTCTCACACCGGCTGGTTCAAAATAGTGACTTGATTCAAAAGAGACAAATCAAATATGAATGGAGCCTCCTAAAATATTGTTCAGTCAGCAAATATGTGTTTAACCCAAACCCGACATTTTAAAAACATTATTACATTGTAGTTTTAAAGAAGCAAACATAGATGTAACATGTAATAATTGACAAACTGACATTTCAACACTAAAATTTCCTCTTAATTGGCAACAAGCAGAAATCTGCCTTCATCATTTAGATCAAATATTTGTAAATTTGAGACGCCAGGATCTTTTCAAGGAAAAAAAAATTAAAACACAAGTGATAATACATAAACACCAATGAAGGTATTATATTTTTGGCATTGCTTGTTTTCACAGTAAAATCTGAGTTAACTAGACACTAC
>JBBDHI010000003.1:20608610-20619974 GCA_037177115.1 Craterocephalus stercusmuscarum
TGGAGGCCCTGCAGAGTCACAAGCTTATTAGAGAGTAATTGGAACACAATGACCAGTGAACAGCTGACTCCTCACTGACACTTTTGACACTTTTTTCTTCACTATTCATCAACATTATAGAGCCATCGGTTGGGTTTTAAATTCATCCAAAGCAGGCATATTAACAGAGTCATCATGAATCATTTTGAGTTAAAATGAGAATCAGGAGTCCTTAATTGAATGGTTTCAAGAGAAACTTCATCTGATCATTGAAGAGTCAGTTGAGACTTTACAGGGAGACGCAAGACAGTAAAATACAGAAATCTTGTACAAGACATCCAAGATACTTAAAACACTTATTACATTGCAATTTCCAAACACAATTGATGAACCTTATTCTCTCTTTTCAATATATTGGTAGAAATTAAGAGATAAACATTGCTTACAAAGCATCTTTGCTTCTTTGGTATAAAACATAAACAATACAGTTACATAATGTTTCCCAAAAACGTTTGGATGCAAAATGAAAATGAACAGAGAATGCAGGAATGTGAAGTCATTTAAACCATTTATCTTATTAAGAATACTGTTAAATTTGAAATTGATCAAACTATGTTTCATTTTTAAAATACAGATTTATATTGAACTTGATGTTAGCTGATCTATAATTAAAAAAAGAAAATTTCATTCAGGACTTCAGTGATTAACGTTTTGCAAGCAAGCCTACCAGATAATTTTGGGGGGAATTTGTGTTCTTGATATATCCAAAAAAGTATCCACGTCAGCCAGCGGTCGTTACATCAAGATTTACAAAATAATACAGGTCACTTCCGGCCTATCTGAGTTCAGAATAAAAGCGTGAAAATGCAAGAGCATTTCAGAATAACATAAGTTAACATTTACTTTTAAGAATTAATCTTTTATTTCATTTATATATTAATTGCACAGTCTGTTACAATTTTATGAAACAAAGCACGTATTTGGTTTCTATCACAGAAAATACAGTAATATCTTGTAAGATGGTAAATAAATTTGTATTGGTTTGATTGATGCTTTATTTTGAACAAGTGTGAGTAACACAAAAGAGTAAACTAAAACAAGAACAAAAACAAGAAAGACAACATTCACAACAAAATAATTTGAAAGCAATTGTTTGAATAAAATTCAAATTTACCAAAGAAGTAATAAAGTAATATTGCTTTTATTTCTTTACGTCAACTGGTCTTTGTGAAGCAAAGCCTTATAAAACCACAAAAGTTTGCACAGTGCAGTGTCACTGAATTCTGAAGTTAGTTTAAGTTTGAGCTTATTAAATATTATCTTGGGTATGTTTGCCTGGGCAAAGGTCTGTAGATTTCCTGTAGGCTACCATAAATAAGTGCTATAAATTAAGGTATGTCATTATGTTCCGAGGTTGTGGCATAAATAATAAATCGCTTGATCATCATTTTATCTAAAGGAAGTCCGCAGAGTAAACCAATAAATCCTTATTTTGAATGAATAAACCGGAAGTGATATTTTCCTTCTGTCCAGCAGCAGAACGACGCAATGACGTGGAACATGTTAACTTTTTGTAAAAATGAAGTTATGTGACAATGATTTACTCACGAATCAAGCTGTTTGTGTCCCGTCGTGTACATTTAAGTGAAACAGGAAAACCGTCAGGCAACGAGCGGACCTTTACACCAACATTATTTCCGCTTTTCATTGACAATACAAGCCGCGAACTTCACGTCAGCGCAAAGCTGGTGAGGATATTTTAAAACATGATTCATAAAAAGGAGTCCGAATCCGAGCATCGGTTCTACGGCTGGACCAGAGCGGTGTCCGCAGCGCTAACTCACCTCATCTCCCTCAGCTTCACTGTGTTTATTACACTTCTGTGTCGGCCCGGAACAAGTAAGTGTTATATAATTTTCACACATTTCATGTCCGTGTTTATGGCTGCATGACTTTCTAATCACATTACTTTTACTATTTTTCTGTTAGGTTGGTTTTGTCCACTTTGGGTGCTAAATTAGCAGGTAGAAGGGTTACAGGGAACAGGATAGTGTAATAAGCTGGGCTAATATGGAAATGTCAATCATCAGGAGGCCCATAATGCAGCTAGCACTGTTGGCATTTATCATTTTATTCTGAGTGACAGTCTATCTCGTTTCAGTAGAGTAAAAATATTGCTACCACATTTGTGTTTATGCATTTCATTTTTCTTTTTCCAGAAAGTCAGTTAACATGTGCCCTTGCTCCATTGCATACATACATACATACATATACAGTGGTGGGAAAAAAATTTTCAGACACCCCATGTATTTGGTAAAGAATCTAAACATTTCAGTCCATTTTCTCTTAGCACAGTTAAAACAAGAACATTGTACCAGAGCACTGTACAATATAAGCAAACATATTGAATAGAATCTAAACAAAAAAATAAAAAAACAAAAATAAATGTTTAAACTACATGTGCAAAATGGTGCTTTAAGAATCACTTTTGGGTCTTCAAATGCAGTTTCTTTTTTACAGCCACAGCAAAAATATGCATCAAAACCTGAAAGAAGCCTTTAAATTCTGTAATCTGAACATATTTGTGATATATATATATATGTATATGGGAATTTTTTTTCCTAAAAGATCCACTTTTAGCCTCTCTTATGTCAGGCTGTTTTAACCCCCACACTGAGCAAAGTGAATCCATGGTTCTCATCCAGGTTTCTGTCTGCATTTTCATTTTAAGAGCTATTTTGCAGAGACAAAAACAGCAGGGAGCAAGTGAAGGATGCAGAAATGTTGGTCATAATGTGACAGAAACAAAACAACAGATTGCTTCATTAAGCAAATACTGCTGTTTGATGATACATTTAACATCCATGATTTAAATGAACTAAAGCCACATTAGCTTCATGCCAGCAGGATAATAATTCTAGGAAAAGTCTCTACTTGCAGGGATTTATATCATATTTTCTGTTGACTCAACGTGGCAGCTAGTCGGCTTTTTTGAAGAGATACCATACTGCATAAATGTAGCTGCAGTAGATCTAGCTTTTCAAGGAATACCAAGGAATTCTAACAAACAGGAAAACCTCCCCGAGGACTATACATTTGAAGAGATTTGATAAGGGTAGTTCTTTTAAGGAGTATGTCTGGGAATTAAGATACAGAGTTTGTTTAAAAACGAGCAAATAACCTTCAAAACCAGACTTTCGTCCAATTCAAGATGTCCAAACTTGTTTATTTTTGGTTGTGCTTCACTGGAGTATGAAGGGGTGTATATGGAAGAATTGGACAGTCGGTAATTGAGTTTGTCAATGTGCCATATCGTAACGATTTCACCCAAGACTGTCTTTTGAATGCAGGGTTTATAAAATATTTATCAACAATATTTAGACTTATAACATTTATGGACTGTGGCTATATAAAATAAGCACACAGCTGAATGCGTTTGAAAAAAACAGCTTTATCAAATGGGCAAAAATAAACAGAATCAGAAAAAAGTCAGATGTGAGATCTTGCAGGAAGCTGGCACAACAGGATCAAAATATAGATCGGTTTATCTTATCCTTGGCAGAGCAATTCCATTACTCATAGTAAGGTCCATTTACTCTATTTTCCTGTCTCAGTTTTCTCCCTTCTTCCCCAAATTGGTGCATCTTGACAAACTATTTTCAGAAATGTTAACTAGGCAAAGACTCTGGCAGACTCAAATAACAGAACAGTAATCCCCATAAGACATTCATCCTGTCCCAGTATGAAACCCAGTGTAACCTTCTAGTTTTATTCTTTTATATCGCACAAGCACAGCTTTTCACATTCTCTTATTTTTTTTTTGTTTTGTTTTTAATGACGTGTGTGTGTGTCATGGCCGACTCACGCACTTTGTGTTTGTTTGAAGTGCCTTTTGTGCACATCCTCAGTATTTAATGCTACGCCTTCACAAGTTGCTGTTTGCAAGTAACAAGTAGCAGTATGTAACGTCAGAGGGTTGATTGCATTATAAATGATGGAAATTTCAAAGACAAGCTTGTTGGCGAAGTTCCAAATCGCCTGCATCTGTATCATGTATCATTGCTTTTACACAGTGACAAATATGTACGCCACAGTTGCTGGTGAGAGAGCATTACAATTTCACAAGTTGCCATGGAGATATGCAAAAGTAAATGGAAACAAGCTCCAGACCATTATGACCATGCACTCAGGAAAATTATAGAGAATGGGGACGGTGGCGATCAAATTTTGTCCACTAGCCATCAGACAGGTGGACCATTTCGTCATCTACCATTCCCACAAAGTAGGAGGTAGTTATGTTAGCACCCTACAAATTTGGCAATGCTGTACTGTCTGAAGGCTCTCATTTAACCCCCCATCCTTCCCAGTAGTGGAGTCTCCCAGTAAACATATACACAGGCAAGTATGTGAAGAATGATGGTCATGATAGAGCCAGTTAATGCAAAGTTAAAAAGCCTTGGTGTGTCGATCGCTGCTGCGGTCAGTGTTTTGGTCTTTGTAAACCAAAGTTATTCTAAAATGATCCATTTTCTATTCACCCATTTTCCAGACCCATTTAATCCCATTCAGGGTTGTGAAGCCTATCCCAGCTGCTTTCAGATGAGAGGAGTGTGTGCACACTGGACCGATCCCCAGTCCCATAATAAGGCCACCACACTGACAAACTAAAAGACTCAACTACTGTATGATGTTTTTGCGTTATGTTTATACTTGATGCAGATGAATGAAGTCATCCTGAGAGAGACTTTAATATTTTGACCATGGAGAACCAACAAAATAACACATAATCCTTAAAGCTATTTTGCTAGTGGGATTCGAATTGAACAGCTAGCAAGACTGATAAAGTAATAGTAGAACATGCCTGTGGAACTCGATGCAGTGACTTTGTTCTTGTTCTTGAGGCGGCCCTGGTTTGGGAATTCTTGCAGCTTCTTCTGGACACATCATCCAAATATAACTGTTTTATTGTGTGGCATCTAAGAACATTTGTGTGATTTGTTGGAAATTTGAAGTAAGTGTGTTTAAAGCTGTAGTGTCTGATCATTGGTATCATTGGTCGGCAGCATAATCACAGATAGATGTAACAAAAGCTGTAAGCATCGCATGAACTCTAGGACTTTCTAGAACTTAGAGGGAGTACACAAACCACACGTGTTCTTCACATTTTGCATATATGTTAACTTTCCAATGTCTTTGTCTCAGCAGCCTAAATAAAAGAGCTGATGCAGAGGATCATTAGAATCTTCTCACTGCCTTCCAAAGTTCTCACTGATTCTGCAGATCTGTATTGCTGCCAGACTTTTTGTACTATACCTATTTTATTATTCATCAAGCTGGTGTTGGTGACCTTTTTTCCTTCAGGCCATTTTCCACATCACCTGCCCCAGAGAGATACCTCCAAGCAGAAAAGCATGAAGCAGAAAGTTGTCATTTCGGTGAGGACGTATGAAAATCTATATGACATGGCATAAAAAGACACAGACAGCCTATGAAATAACAAAACTAACTTTGTTCTCAGCACTTGGAAAACAGGTTGACCTGCACAGAATATATAACAAACTTAACTTAAAATTAATTTATACAGTTTTTTATCAGGCAAAGTCATTCACGTAAATCTTAAAAATGATGAGTGTTTTGTAAGTGAACCTGTTTTTTTTTTAAAAGAACAAATAATATGAATTTTTTTTTTCCATTCCTCGCATTTTTTCACACCAGTTTAGCAAAAAAGACAGAATATGTGTAAAATATTTTTTTATTCATAAAGCAAATGGCATGCTTGACTTGATCGAGGCTGTCATTTACAAAAACATAAAGGGAAAAAAAAAGATCCGGCCACAATTCAGACAGTTTGTGCTGTTTCTGAAGACACAAAGTCCTCTTTGATAAACTGGAATAACAACTTTATGGTTTGGTCCCGAGCCTCCTGGAAAACTCATTTAGCACTAAAGATACAAAGATGCCCCGAAAGCCAATCTTGCAAGTTTAAAAAAAATTTTTTTTATTGTTTTTATTGTGTATTTCTGTTTTGCTGTTTTATTGTAAGTGTTGAAATTCAATGTTTTAGGCTGCTGTCTTGGCCAGGCTTCCTTTGGAAAAGAGACCCTTGTGTCTCAATGGGGCCGACCTGGTAAAATAAAGGCTAAACAAAAGAAAAAGAAAAAGAAACTCTGAATATTGTTGTAAAAAAGAAAAACTGATGTATGACTAATTTGAAACTTTTATAGATTTTCTTTTCTTCTTGCCACACATATACATACACAAGCACACAGAGCTAAAACTAGCCAGACCACCTCCACCTGTCCACACCTGCCAGCTGATGGTCTAATCCTATAATTACCATAAAAATGTTGCAACAGCAAGACCTTTTTTAAAAAAAAAACAACTTAAAGTGCCTAAGATGCACAAACCCTGCTAGCATGCACATAAATTCTTTCTTAATGGTATTAGTTTTATTAAAAGACTCCTGTAGAGTGTATCTATTTTCAGAGTCTGTCCCGAACAAGTCCATCAGTGATCATCTCCTGATGTAATTGTAGATAAAGCTAGGTTAAACTGGTTTACAAAATGTAATTTTATTCCAGTCTAGAGCAGCACCTCATGACTATGAGCCATATCACTGTAATTATACCCCTTCAGATTAAAAAGCTCACTTCGAACAGATGTTTTGCTACCTACAGTATATCTGTTCTGCAGAAAATTTGCCTTTGACAGCGCCAAGAGTAAATTCATGCTTGGATTTAATCTCTCACACTTACTGTATACCTAGCCATGAGTTCTCAATTTCCACCAACATTGACTAATTGGGGAAAAAAAGCAGGCTTTGTAACAAATCAGGAAAAAAGTAGCGCATGTGCAGATTAAAGCCCAGTGCTTTTCTGAGCATATTCCTCACATATTCTCTCAGAGACCTTGGTAGAATAACAGGATTTCACTGGTATACAATAACTGTAGCATTGCTATTCAGTAACAAAATGTCTGAAGGCAAAACCTTCTGCCTCATAAGTGTGTGGGGTATCACTTAACAAGAGTAAAGTCACAGGTTTAGAAAATAAATAAATAAGAACAGCATACTGGTATGCCATTAAAACTACTGGCTTGTATTTAGGTTTTAAATAGCTTCAATTAGTGCAATGATGCAGATTTACTGATTTAGAAAAGTCTTGAAAAACAGGACTGAGGTCCTTAGCTTCCCACAGTCACACCAGTGAGCTCTAACAGGCTAAGCTCCATCCCTCTGGGCCAGGGATTATGCCTCCAATCTGCAGTTGACTATTTGTTTGTTGAAGCCAAGGTTGCTGGTGCATGGACAGTGTTAAAGTGGAATGGCAGTCCAAGAAGAAACATTTCATGCTCTCCTGCGCCTTTGACTTGACCGGTGCTTATGGCCCATGTTAGCTACAGCAGGTTTCTTTTAATCCAGATTGGTACTGACTTCTCTGGTTTGTCTTCCCGTCTCTTGTGTATTTGAGTGCCGCAGCATTTGAGCACAAGGAGCCTTTCTGAGATTGCTTTACCCTCTGTTCATAGTGAAGAAGATGAGACTTTGAGATTATGGGAAAATGACAAACACAAGATGCTCAGGGGATCTTCACGTCTGAGTTGCACCTACTTCTGGAGGTCCAGAAAATATAGATATTGTTTGTTTCTGCACTCCTGCAGATTATGATCCTACTGTAGAGGACTCCTTTGTGATTTTATGGGTTCAAACAGGACATTTCTTTTAAAATCCCTGTCCAAGACCATCGCACTGCCAATTTATCAATAATTAACGATTCAAATCCTGAAAAACTGGGCATGAAAATCCCAGTTTTATAAACAGAATGAGCCCATCTACTAAGATTTAACATCTCCATGACATGTGTGGACCCATCCCCCTCACATTTCTTGTGTTCTCATTTTCAAATGTATATTTCTAATACTATGATACTCTTTCATACCCCTGCCCTTTTCTGGCTACACAATAAGGTTTAAATTGCCCGAGAGTGAGGGAAGAAAGTAATGCCCCACCTTCAGGTCACAGTTATTCAAGTTGTCATCCAGCTCACAACAATAGGCTGCTCTTTCATCTCTGTGAGCACAAAAGCTGGTTGAGAAAGAGATGGGTGCCGTCCAAGACCAATTACAGAAAAGCACATACATTGTTGCCAGTAAAACCTTCATAAAGACCATGAAGTTCGCAAGTTCAAAAGGCTGCAGTGGGCAAAACATATCTGTTTTATAATAATCTCCGCACTCTGATATGCCTTCTATGTCTTAATTTAATTTAAATAAACAACAGCTTTAAAAAACAAAGTTTTACGACTTTTGTTTACATTTTCGTGCCTTATTTTTATGCTAACTTTCTGTCAGATTCTTCAAAGTATCCAACTGAAAAGGAGGACTTGATCCAACAGAACCAGTCAAACTGTGTTTTTTGCTTTTGTTGGTGCTTATATTGCCTTTTATTGCAATCAGCTGTCAAACATAGATCAGGGGATTTGGGTGTTGCGATTGTAACGTTGCCCAGAGTTGGCTACTAAAGAGTCAAAGCACCCTTCAGGCAGATGCACCCCCATCTCCCCTCTTGAGCTGAGTCTGTATTTCAATAAAACCTGAGGCATCATGACAGGGGGAGGATAAACGCACATGACAGGTTAAGACAGGATCAGAGCCCAATAATCTTTTCTGTTAGAGATTGTTACTGATCTGGCATTTTTGTCCACTGCTGGGGCTGTTACATGTGTGAGTGAATAAAGACAGTGGAAGGAAACTCGATGTCTGGGCCTCATCTCTCTGCCTCAAGTCAGGTCATTCATAACTGAACTTGTGCTTCTTGAATACATTTTTGTCTGAGGGATTTACCTGGTCTCTTAACTCCCCAGATCTGGGGTCCTCTGGCATCTGTGACCAAGTCCACAAAAGCCTCATCCCACACAGGATCTGCAGTTAGCTTCTTTTGTCTGTGCTGGCACTGATCAGAGCTGTTTTGGCAGCATTTGGAGGAAATGTGTAAGAGTTGGACACATTTGTTTAAACATGATAATCAACCTCTGGCTTCGACTAATTCCTTCTCAAAAAATAACCATCTTTCCTCATTAAATGTAACTAATGTAATAAATGCAAGTTATCAGTGTAAAACATATCCATTTTGATGAGTATGCCAATGGTTATTTGTAAATAATCAATTATAACAGAGGTTACTCCTTTTTTAAAACACTTTTTATTCAACTCTGCAAGTTCTTGTCCTTGTCCAAATATGGTCTGTTCCGCCTCTGAAATGATCTTGTTCTGGGTTGACTCACAGCACCAGTATGTGGAGGACGGGTTAATACAATAAACTTCTGTTGCTCCGCGTGGGGGTTTCAGCTGCCACTGGAAAGACAGCACAGTAAAAGCAGACCACACTCCCCTTGTCATAAACAAGAATAGCAGCATATTACAGTTCCAATCAAACTGTAGGTGTAAGTGAGAAAGTGAAGTTTCAACAAACTAAAAAGTCAAACAGCAACAGATTTACAGGAAAAAGGTGTGTTTTTTTATAGCACATTAACCCATTGAGAAGAGATGTTTAACTCCAACGCAGTCATGCCTATGGGTTACATAGAGGCTGTACATATATAATGACTGAAAATAGACTTGTGCATATTTTGAGCTTATAAATCAATATTCACACACTAATGCAGAGGTTGTAGATTGCATGAAGCACTGTCACCCTGAGGAATAAGTATGTGGTCGTAGCTGGTATAGTAGGTCACAGATTGATGCTGGAATATCAATACCTCAGAGACCAGATATTTATGTTCTATTTGATTCTCATACTAAAATAGCAATGCTGTAGTTTAATAATTAACAGGAACATAGTGGGCATCAACTAAATGAAGCCGTGAAGCCAAAGCCTCATACCGTAGCAGCTACTTGCTCAGTCCAGTTGATCCAGTTGATGGCTGAAGCAAACACAAACGTGTGGAGCTATTTCAGCTCTACAGGAACAACGCAGCATGTGATGTGTGTGGGAAGACAGAGAGGTATGTAGCAACACCACAACGCAAATCAATCATATAAACCTATTTGCAATGTGGAGCAAGTGTAATATACTACTTTTTATCTGGATTTTCTGAGTAGATTTTTGAAGAAAGTATTGGTATTGTGTCAGTATAATCATTACCAGCCTGAATTGTACTTATTGAATCATAAAGAAAATGTGTGTTGTCGCACATAACAACAAGGTGGTAAAATTTTTTATATATTAAATATCATGCCTTTGATTTAAATTAAATTATAAAGTATAAGCCACCTGTGATGAAGAGGTGCTGAAGGCACTGTCCATCACTGAAGTCCATTTCACCTTCAGGACCTCTAGTAAAATGGAAGGCAACAAAAAACCCGTTGTGTCTGATCAGACTGTTTGATGTCTGATTAGGTTGGGAGTTTGATTAATAAAGGACTCAAATTCACACTTGTAATTTCAGTCACATGTGGTGTGGGAACTTTGTGTGCTGAGCTTTACGAGATGTTTTTTAAAAAACAAATGCTCATAACAACACTTGGACTTTCCTACTCTGTCTCTTTTACAAATCTTTTCTACACATGCACAGAATTGAATTTCACAGGCTTATTTCAAAAGTGACAAAACATCATTTACACGACCACCTCTGCAATCATTTGTGACGCACAGCTCTAAATATGAGTCTAATCTTAGGACATACAACAGGGTTCCTGATTTTAAAATGAAATGTTTGCAGTGTTTTTAAGCAAACTGAATCGGCCTCAATCTATATCTTTGTTCTACTATAAATGAAGAAGTTTTGCAGTCATTGGGTGCTGGAATCCAGAGTTATGTGAAGCCAACACGTGGACAAAATCCGGGACTTTGATATTTGCCCATTAAAGCAACTCTGGAAGAGTTTAATTTGTTTTGAAGCAAACCAAGCTTTGTAATAAATGTTCCAGAGCTTGAAACTTTCCTGGAACACCTTGGAGGCTGAAATACTGCAGGTCACAACTTTGGCTTCCAACCCAGAACCTTTTGCTTTATGGTTCCACGTTACAAACAACTAGATAACGAAAAATGTTCGCCATGATAAAAAAGGGTAGAAACAAGGTAAAAACACACAGTTTAAAAAGAGCATAACTTTGGTAGGATGTGTGGACAAAGCGATAGTGTGCAAGGACAACACAGGACAGGGATAAACTTTTTTTTTATGCAGGAGAGAGCTCAGATAATCAGTTAGCTTTGTTCTGTCTATCTTTCAGTGAGTAGTTTACTTGTTCTGTTGTGTGGGATTATAATCCTCAAAGGAATTCATGCTAATTTTTTCCTTCTGCTCTGGAAATCAGATGGGACTAAAGCTAAGATTGATTTCTATAACGAAATGATTAAAACATGCTTCTTTACTTTACATATTC
>JBBDHI010000003.1:20620074-20630359 GCA_037177115.1 Craterocephalus stercusmuscarum
TTGCAGTTTCAGAAAACCTCAAATTAAAAAACGTAGAAAATTAGAATATTGCTTAAAATCAATAAAAAAAAGGATTTTAAACACAAAAATATCAGTCCTTTGAAAGTAAACTCCCTCATCTGTACTTAGTACATAAAATGTATATCACCTTTTATGCTGACTCGCCTGAATAAAACAACTTTTCCGGCATATTCAAATTTTCCGAGTAGTGCCTGTATCTCAGCAAGAAAATGCTCTGTGCTGGTTTAAAATGGTCTACCTTCATTCCAGGCTTGTCCTCCACTGACAAGTTATATTTAATCTGTTAAGAATAATGAAAAAATGCCGAAAATGATTCAATGTCGTTTTTTTCCCTTTTAGTTTGGGTTCCTCATGACAGAAGCCGTCCTCCTCTTCTCACCACACAGCTCTTTCACCAAAAAGTTATCACACAAGACCAAAGGCCGTGTTCACTGGGCCCTGCAGAGCCTGTGTGTGTTTTGTGCAGTCCTCGGCCTGGCGGCCATCTTTTACAACAAACACCTGAACGGTAAAGCCCACTTCACCAGCGGACACGGGCTGCTGGGCCTTCTCACCGTGTGCGTGGTCGCTGCGCAGTCTCTGGCAGCCATGCCGCTCATCTACCTTCCTCTCGCCAAAGGCTGGTCCCTGGCCAAGCTGAAGCGTTACCACGCCGCGTCTGGACTCATCACCTACCTGCTGGGCAGCTGCAGCCTGATCCTCGGGCTCTGCTCTGCGTGGTTCACCGCCGCTGTCGGGGAATACACCTGGTACCTGTCAGCGCTCTGCCCGGCTCTCAGCGCCGTCATCATAATGAACCAAGTCTCCAGAGCTTACATCGCCAAAAAGCGGCTGCAGTCCTGACAGCTTCAGCACCACTGCAAGCGTTGCCTAAGAGATTTCATTTATACTGTACGTGATGTTCTATTGGTGTGATATACATGAAAGACGATATTCTGATTTCTGCTACGACATGTCCCGAATCTTGTTTCAATTTTTTTTTTATTTTTGCTACTTTACGTTGTTTTGTGCTATTGTGCACATTAGAATTCCAAAGAGACGCCCTGAGATCAAATAAATGACGGCATCGATAATTTACACCGCAATAGAAGTGTTTTATTGTTAAAATAACATTGATAACACAGTCATATTTAACTTTGATTTTAGGCTGCATGTATGAAATTCTTACTGGGTCAGCCATTAATGGATCAAAGTGAACAAAAAAAGCTTTAAAAAACGCAATTACAAAAAAAGAACCCAATATATTTTACATCATAAATAAGTAACATTTCAGACACTTTAACCAAAATTAGGGACAAAACTGCCATGTGAGTGAAATGCGCTGAGTAATGGGGAAGTATTCCAGAAAAACAAAAGATGGGAAGTTTCTAACTGAGCAGAGCATAAAGAAAAAGACATGGGGTCAGGTCAGTTTGATGTACCTTGTAAAGTTCACATTCGTTCATGAAGTGCTAGCTACACCTTTCAATCTAAAGCAAACCAGATCACAAGTTCTCGTGACATGCTGAAGAAAACCACAAACCTCTCGACAGAAATGAAGCAGCCCAAAAGACAAGAGGAGAAGCCAGTAGCAGATGATAAAGTGAAGAGTAATTAGAATGTTGGGGACACATAAAACCCCCGTCCACAAGGAATGTTCTGTTGTCTCAGGTTATCCAGTGTTTTTGTTATAATCGTTGCATCTAGACTAGTTCTGCAATGGAGGAACCGACGTCTACGGAGAACAGCAAAGACCTAAACGCCCTAAAGCAACGCAAACCTACACCGATGGACATCACCGACAAACTACTCACCGCGCTGCATTTATGTGAAGAGTTGCCACATAACGGCGCAGTCAGTTTGGTAAGGCCACCACATCACCTGACCTGGTTCTGCCACTATCACTCCTACTAAAATATTAAAGATATCTATTACGATGGTTGGTGGGTCCAACGCAAGGTTTCATTGCACAGATACAGATGGTTTAGATATAATTTGTTCCCAACAAACCAAATGACTAAGAACTCAACAGAATTGGTTGGGACACCTACAAAGTAATTGTGAATGAACCTTGTAACATAGCTCCTTGGTTTGAGCTCCTTTTAACTTTCAAACGTCTCGCTTTCAGTCCTGGTGCTGAACTTACATTTAGAGTTTGACGCTGAATTTTTATTTATTTTTTGTCACTACAGATTTGTAGAAATGATGCACTAAAAATAAATGCAAACGCTCAAGACCCCTCTGTGTTACTTAAGGCTAAAAATGAAAGCAAAGATTATGAATCCTTACCCCGACCCCTGTGCTCTCATAAGCTAACATGAAAATACATTCATTGAAGTTATCAGGGGAAAGAAAGAAAAAAATATAAAATTGGGCAGAAATTAGTTTCTCCAGCATCGGTGCCAGGGTGAGTTTATCATCATGATCGTCAGTGTAATAATAAACCATCTCCCTATGACCAGAATCTACACACTGCACAGTATTGACTTGCAATATAAACAATGATAATGACTTATTTACAAAGTATCAACATGTTGAGTTATAGTATCACACATATCCGCCAACAGGGGGTGCTACAATGTCTATCAAACTGCTAAAGACTAAAATACGCTCAGAAAGACTAAAATTTCTGTTCTAAAGGTGAGCCTGGAAGGATTTTCTTCTAATATATTGTGGAGTTTGACAAACATCCCCGTTGCCTACTGCCACTTTTATTCTTTGCGTTACTTAGCTTACCACAGTAACGGAAAAGCGGGTGTTCATCAAATACAATGTTTTCACCTACATTTTCTGCCACAATACAAGAAGAGAAAATCCAACACTCAGCAGTTTTAATCACATTAAACTGCACGGCCGGGCCTGTTGTAAAAATGTAGCATCAGAGGCCCCGAAAGCCTGTCCTCGTGTGACACGGAGCGGCGCTGTTCCAGCCGAACGCGTTCAGCATGAAGATTTTGTCGCTCCGGACTCTGAAGTCACTGAATTAGGAGGCGATTCTGTCGTCTGCGGGTAAAGAGTCCCTGTGTTGGGTTCAGAAATGGGAAAACGCTGAGGAACTGAAAAGTGTCGAAATGTGACTTCATCACACGTGTTGCCGACCTGATTGCAACGTAGGCGTCAGGATTAAACTTTGCAGGATTCAAACATTGTCTGTTTCCATCACTGAAGCTTCTTTTTTCTCCAGGAGAATCTTTTAATCAGAACAGAAAACACTCAATCACCTGGAAGATGATGCGACAAAATTTGGTTCATTTCATTCCCATTCCTAGTTTGCTTTGGGTAAAACGACTACTGTCCCGTCACCTCGATGACGTCATCGTCAGAACTGTCGCCTCCGTTTACTTCGCTCGGATGTCTGTCTGGTTGGGTCAGCGCCGCCCCCAGCAGGCTGGAAGTCGGGTTGTTGAAAGGGGACAGAAAGCTGGACGTGGCAGAGTTGGAGGTGGGAACGGAGAACCTGCCAGAACCCGGGAGGAGGGGGGCGGGGAATATTCTGGGCTCAGAGAGCAACGACTGACTGTAGCCGAGAGGGAAACCGGATGAAAGCAGGCCGGCCATGTTGGGGTTCATCAAGTAGGATGACAAAGACCCCGACGGGA
Organism: Craterocephalus stercusmuscarum; assembly: GCA_037177115.1. Lineage (NCBI taxonomy): Eukaryota > Metazoa > Chordata > Actinopteri > Atheriniformes > Atherinidae > Craterocephalus > Craterocephalus stercusmuscarum. Next base: position 20,623,674 of record JBBDHI010000003.1, read on the forward strand.
GGGAGGAGGACGTTGCGGCTGACGGCGTAGAGGACATAGGAATGGTGGTAGAAGCAGAGGAAAAAGCAGAGGAAGAGGAGGGGGTGAGAAGGTGCCCGTTCCCCGTGCCGGGCTGTCTCAGTAGGTCTGTTCCTGCCGAGGGGAACATGGTCTGTAGATCAGCCAGCGTTTGTCCTGGTGCTTGGAGGAATGATGATCCACCACCACCCGCCATGAGAAGCGGGTGGTTTATGTGGCCTAGAAGGGAGGAAGAGTTCAGACCCACAGGGGGGAAACTGAGCCCACTGGAGCCCATGGAGAGTCCGGGGAAATGGGCTGCACCGGGCGCGCGCTTGCTTCCCAGCTGTGCGCTGCCCTGGCTTTCACTATGCCTGCGTTTACTGCCTCGCATCTCTAACGCTGAATTCAGGAGGTCCTCACCGAGTTGCCTGCTGAGATCCCCCGTCTGGGAGCCGCCTCCGTCCCCCGCCGGCAACAGTGGAACGTCTGACGGCGACGGCAACATGTTCCCTCCGCCGGTAGAGGCGTCGCCTGCGGATGAGGTGTAGCGGCTGAGCTCTCGGAGAATCTCAGAGCCTGAAGGAGAGGAGGAGCGCTGCTCGTCGTTCGGGGAGCGCTGCTGCTGGTCCACAGGGGAAGAACAGCCATTACTGACAGGATGAATCAAGGGGGCTTGGGTGTCTGTGAGGAAGATAGAAGTTATTGTTAGTGTAGGAAGCAATGTGGGAGAGAATTAGCTAAACCTGCAGGAGACATTTAGTCATTTCTGCCTCTGGATTATTCATTTTTGAAAGATTAATTGTGGGGGAAAAGAGAAGAAGCTTAGACAAATCTGAAAATGAACACCATAACAGTAATGACTCACACTGTTTTCACTCAGAATATTGTCCTTAACAGACACTTTGGGTTTACTCTGTGACGGTAAGATACTCATCACACTTGATAAGGCAAAATTAGGAACAAATAAGAACTGGCACCTCTCGAAGCAGCGGGAACCCCTACAACTGGTCTGCTGATTTTCCCAGATCGAATAGCAAAGATTCTTCCGTCATTCGTCCTGATGTAAGTACCTGTGTAGGAGAAAATACTCGGTGGCTGAAACGTTCTTTAAATCTGTTGTTGGCAGAGTTTACTCATGCTGCAAATACCTTTAGATCCTCTTATAACATGGATGCTTTCTCCCGCATTAATGCGAGCTTGAACATCCGTTGTGCTGTTGGATCCTGGAATTACAATATCTGTAAATCCAGAAAGAAGTCCCGTTACAGTCTTACTAAAGTAAATGAATATGTGACTTTAAATGAAAGATTTGGCCAGTTTGGTTATTTACACATTACCTGTTGAGGTGACAATTCTTTGCACGTAAACTCCAGCTTTCTGCAGGAAGTTGACTGGGAGGCTGCTGGCCGAGCTGGAACCGGCCATGCCCATGCCGACCTGCCGAGGCATCATCGGGATCGGCGTGGACTGGATGGGCCTGACACTTGCTACTGGTTTGTCATCTGGCCGAGTCAGGTGGCGCCTGGAAATATACGGGCTGAACTCGTGAAGCAGTCACACACACACACTTCAACACCAGTGTCTGCTATGTTAGAAGAAAGAGAAGACGCATATAGCTGCAGCTACATAGTGTGCATCCCAAATTCCAAAAAGAGTTGGAACATGGAGAGGAGCTGTAGCATGCATCTTATCATCAGTTTAAGTTACAATGTCTGCATGTCTGATAGTCTGGTAACATCAATGCTGAAAGGTAAACGGGTTAGAAAACATGTTAATGGGCCGCTGCTGAAAGATGCTACACAGTAGCAAACATCCCCCTATTCCAATTTATTTAATGGCCTTCCTACCATTAAAATCAACAAAAAACAAATGTCTCACTTTTCTACTGTGAATAAAATACTGATTAGAAGATTTACTCATTTGGGGTCATTTACAATTCAGACAGGATTACAGCTGTTTCCGATTCAGGTTAGAGACTGAAACGGCCTCGAATGCAAAATATCAGGAACAATGAACTGGTACAAACTAAAACATGCAGTTAAAACCCACCAGCCGCGCTGATTAAATGCTGCGAAGCTCGCCAGAGTGTGCTCATTTGTTGGGTAATAGGGGGCATAAGAGGGCCGAGAGTACGGTACAGAGGCTCGTTTTTCATCCTCATAGCTCTTCTTTGCAGCTCTCTTCTCTGCTTTGGTCAGTTTTGACTCCTTGCGGTCCACCAACAGAGACTCGTGCTGGAAAGGTGGCTGGTGAGACACATGGATCAGAGGGAGCTGAATTAATGTTCAACAATAATGGACCAACAGTACTGTACTTCATCAAAGAGTTATTTCTCCATTTCAGTTATGCAGTTCTCAATAAATCCTTAAAAAAAATGCAAGGATTTCACTTTCTTGATCATCTCTCAGAACTAAAAGACCTGTGGATGGACTTTAAGTTCGTTCTGTACGGAGATATTTCTGATGTTTCTGCAGCTAGCCTGAAGCCTTCCCATCTAGCCACCTGATCCTCCGTTTATTCAAGAAGGGAAAGAGATCTAGCTCCAGTAGATCAGCAGAAAAGTGGGAGACACTGACCTTACAACCCCCCTAAACACCATTATGATCATCTGGAAAACATGTACTTGGTATTTTAAAATTCCCTGCTACGGCGTTTTTAAAACTAAAGCATTAGCCTTAAAAAAAAAAGCATGTAGCTCATAAAATCCTTGCAGAGAGAAACACCATTCATGCCACTGTACCTTGGTGATGAGGTTTGGGTAAAGCTGACACGCTTGATATATCACCGCCTCAAAGTCCTGCTGGGATTCCTGAGAGATTTTCTCGCTTTCAGGCTCCTCCTCCACAAAGTGCAGCAGGGACTCCACCTCCTTACGCGTGAAGTTCAGCACCGGGTTCAAATCATCAACCACGCGGTCTTTAAAAAGGCAGATATGAGGTTTTAAGCAGCGTAAATTCAGGTAGCTGGTGGTTTTTTCTAAACATTCACAAGTGTCCATCTGTAAAAAAAAGACTCTTGCTGAATAGTACAAATCTCTTACCCGACATGCCCTGCTTAGACACCTGTCTGTCATAGATCTTCTTCTCCAGGGTGAAGTCGCAGACGAGGCGGTAAATGTAGCAGGGTTTTCTCTGGCCGTAACGGTACACGCGGCACACCGCCTGGGCATCATGGCAAGGGTTCCAGGATGCGTCGAACACGACAACGCGATTGGCGCCGATCAGATTCACCCCCAAACAGCCCGCTCTGAGAAAGACAGTCGGCACATCATTACAATGACTGAGTCACCAGGAAGTGTGAGACATGATGGAGCAGAGAGCAGCGACACATACCTGGTAGAGAGCAGGAAGACCCACGCCATGTTGTTCTCCGGGTCATTAAACTGATTGATAAGCCGCTCTCTCTCTGTGGCTGATGTACTGCCATCCAGTCCTGAAAACAGACACGCATCATCTCTTTGCACTGACACACCAGGACATGCTGACTTACAGCAAAGTAAGGACAGATGTTTAAGCTAGAAACATTTTTACTGAATTCTCTTCTTCACCTTTGCAAGAAGATTAATTGAACGGAGGAATCATCTAATAATCCCAGTGATATATGATTAAAAATGCCTCTGAGCAAGCAGTTTCCAGAGAAAGGTGTATAAGTCATGTAAAAAAGTAAAGAAAAACAACCACACTGCTGAGATTTCAGTAATGAAGACACACTTTGTGTAGCACCACCAGTTCGGGACAAATGCTGAACTGGGAAGTCGGAACTGGGGAATGACGTCATGCCCGAGTTGAGAGCATTCCAGTTCATAATAAGGCAGCTTCCACATTAAAGCCATTTCTTTGCAGCCATTGTTGTTTCAAACCAGCAAAGCAACTTTAACAGACCTGCAAACATTGTTTCTAAGCAGCAAAAGCATTTTTACAACATCTGCAAAAAGGAAAGGGACATTTTTAAACATATAGTGCCGTTGAGAAGATCCCCTCTGCTATTTGACGGTTTGGGATCATGTTACAGCTAACAACGCGTTGTAGTTCATGAAAAATGCGAACTACACTCAAACAGAATCTCCCTACATTTACCTCGAACAATACCACGTGTACGGCTGATTTAATGCAACAACAACTGGTCAGAAGTGCAAATATTAGAGGGGCTTCTGCAATGTAAACAGTGGGTGCAGATATGTTGAAATGCAAAGTCGGGGTTGGTGAGGGCCGTCCGACTTCCCAGTCGGAAATCCGACTTCAGGAGGCCTGTTCCAGTGGAAACTTCCCACTCGGAAGTCAGATAATCCGACTTCTGAGTTCAAATAGAACGCACCAAAAGCACAGCGGAGACTCACTGTAGTAGTTGAGGTTCCGAACCCAGTTTTGGTTTTGGCTCTCGGTGGAGACGATGCCTGGGGGTATCGGCCTCTTTGATAAGAAGTCCTCAATCACCGTCAGGGTGGATAAACTTTGACTAGAGGAAACACAGATAATAAAGACAACAGACGTCAGATTTCTTGTTACTCTACTTATTCAACCTCCTTATGACGAGGACCACGTTTTCTGCCTCCTATCTGAATTACATAAACACATCTTCACTAAAATAAGGGCTGTATGTATAATCTTGGTTTAAGAAATAAAATAAAGCTGAGCCATGTGGGATTACTAGAAAAGTGTCAGATCAAGATACGCATTCCTGTGTGTGAGGAAATAAAATCTCCCACATCACTTTAGGTTAAAACCAGACGGCAGCAGTCAGAGTCATCTAGGAATTAGTAAAATAATGTCTGCTAATGAATGAAGCTACCTGAGCAGTTTTACACTTTTTAAAGGGAGAGGTCTGAGAAGTAACCAATCAGCTGATGTTCATAAAGGATATCTTTATCAAGCGTCAGTCAGGAGAATCGAAGGATGACCCCCCAATATCACCTTAGAACCACCCCAAAGAGGTGGACCCGAGGTAATATATCCCGGAAAGCGGGAATACTTGCCTATAAAACCTTCATGGAAACTACCCGGACCTTCAGAATTCACTTTACACAACAGACAGTCGTTGGAAAACACATTAGCAGATGTTTTTTTAAGGTGGAATAAAACTTTTGACCACATAACAGAAAAAGTAAGACGTGATTTATGATTGTGACTTTTTTTGTTTGTTTGCTCCTCTTTGGCTGCAGAATTTGTGTCCCACGGTGATGTAACAGACATCTTTGTAATCTGTTTTCACATGACAACTTGTTTGTGTGGTTTGCTTAAACCGCACAAACTTTAATATATGAACTGCAGATACATGCAAATATGATATAAGCTAATAACATTGAGCAGAATTCAAATGTTCTGAATGTTTTTTGCAGACATGGCACAAAGGACTTACCTAAAAACCAAAATCTTGTCTCTTCTCCTGACACTTTCTTCAATTAAGTGGAAGAGTAAAACCATCTTGGCCGAGTTCTCCAGAACACCCATCTGGTAGTTGGACATTATGTCCTTTGCCTGAGACACAAAAGAATCTGTAAGCACTGGCTGGATGGTGGTATGCTTTTAGACAGCTAAGATGGGGGGCGGGCACTTCCACGCTACTTACCCATTCGTACGTGATGACCTGGTTGGCTCTATCCTGAGAGGCGTTGAATGTTTGCAGGCCGCTGTTTACTTTGCTGTTGCTTGAGTCTGCTACTTTGGTCTTCAGGCCGGCACCAGGCGCGGGGCAGCGAGGATTACTGGCCGAGGTGATGTCATCCAGGTCCAGGTCCTGCTCGTTGGCCTGATTCTCCTTCTGCAGGGCTTCGTAGAGGACGTCTGGGTGATTCCAGATCTGAACAAATCAGGAAGCGGCAGGTCTTAGCCAAGGTAAGTAAATACACCTCTACCGGAGTTAGTAGCAAACAGGAAATCGGAACCACCTTGCAGCAAACGCAGAAGGCTTTGAGCGGGTTCAAGCCGAGCCAACCGCTGTTCCCGGCTTCCCGAAAGCGCTTCATGAACTCGGTGTACAGCGCCCTCTGAACAGGCGAGAGCCGGACTAAGATCACATGCTCCTCTTTAGATGGAAGCTGGTCTCTCAGTACATCATGACCCCTCCTGTGAAGCAGAAAAGTTCCCCACACAATTCAACAATGTCGGCATCTCCCACGGTGGGACATCTTAAATTTTGGTGTCCAATTACTGAAAGTTTACCTCTGCACAAAACCCTCTAACAAGCTGTGCAACACGTGACTGCGGTAGCGCATCAGGCGAACGTCTTGGGGTGTGCTGTCCACGCACTGGCCATTCAGAATGGGACGCTCGAACATGTTGCTGAACTCCTGGCGGGTGCCTAAAAAGTCCGGCCTGACAAAGTCCACCATGCACCAGTATTCAATCAGGTTGTTCTGCAGCGGGTAGCCGGTCAGTACCACCCTGCGCCTGGAGCGGATGTTCTTCAGGGCCTGCGACGTGCTGGCATGATAGTTTTTTATCCGGTGGCCCTCATCACAGATCACCACATCAGGGCCGGGCCGTGCTATGGACTTTTCAATTCCTGAAGTTAAGGATTGAAAATCAAATAGTCATTTAAATGAATTGTCATATTTTACATGTATTTACCAGGGCAGGGCGGGATGGTAAAAATATTCATGTACTTTTGGATAAAATGGTGGCAACGGTCAGCTTTTTCAACAAAGCACTATGTTAACATGTATATTTTTGGGTTGTTTACTGCCTCTG
>JBBDHI010000003.1:20681965-20693712 GCA_037177115.1 Craterocephalus stercusmuscarum
GTTTGTATAAAAATGTTTTGTGGCATTTGGAGCTCAGATAAAAGGTGGAAATATTCATGAAAATACATTTTCTGTAACTTACTTGCGACAGAATGCATAATTCACACTGAGTGAATTAGGCTGAGCCGTATCGTATAAAAAATAGTCAGCCCCTCTTTAATCTGTGATGAGACGATGAGCGCCAGTGTCTGCGAGAGCGAGAGGAAGAACTGAGGAGGAGGAAAAGAAGGGAAGATGTGAAAGATTGAAGAGGAAGAAGAAAGCGAGAATCAGAGATAATGAGTGAGAGGAAACCAACTGTTTGTCACATTGCAGAAATTTGCACATCAATTAGTGCTGAAAGTCATGTGTGGCTCTGAGTAAATAAGATGTCCTTGTTTTGGGACGCTTCTTCCCCTTTACATCTCTTAAGGAGATTAAAACCAACCATGAGTCATTGTCATCTTTCCAGAGTTTGGTTGTAAATAAAACAGAGTGTTATCATGGGCGTGTCTGATTTACAGCACACCGAAGTCAATCCTCACTCCTGAATTGCCCTGACTTCTCTTTCTGTCTCCTTGCTGAGATGCCTCTTCTGCCTATAAACACACCCAGCAGAGTGGATGATATTCTCCCTCTTGGAATAGCTTAATCTCGAATCTATGCAGGTAGAGGTGTGTTAGACATAATGCTTTATGTCTCATTCTTCGGTAGCCTCACAATAACGTTATTTTTCCTCTGTCAGTTTTCCTGTATACCTAAATCTTTCGTCCCCGCAGTTTGGCAGGTGTCGCAGTCTGACTCTTGTGTCTATTATTGTGATATAGAAGCTCAGCCACTGTTTATAATGAGGCGGAGGCCCTGAGTGGGTCATAAATAAGGACTGAGTTTCTTACAGAACTGTAAAAAAAAAAAAAAGTCGAGTGAAACAGAAAACATAGCTCATCAATAATTCAGAGAGGGTGAACATTATAAATAGTTCATGTGGTGCGGAGCAGTGAGAGAACTGTGTTTGATTTCACATGTCATATAGGGTCAATGATTGATGCATGACTGAGCTGTGTGTCCATGAATGTCTGTGAGAAAAACAAACGCACATGTACAGGTGACTGATTAATTACCTATTAGGTTGTCATGTTAATTATGTAGCAAAATAGATTCACTGCTTATAAAAATGCCTATTTTCGTAAGGTGGTTTGGTCATTTATACACGTGTGCTTAGCATAAACAGGCCTTTCCTCGCTGGTCAATGAGATTCTACTTCATCTTCTAGGATATTAAAGTGAATTTTAGTGTTACAATATGCTGTGATGTGTCAGCAAAGAAAAGTTCAGCTGTGCTCTATTTTGGCTCTGCTTTCTGGTCACAATGGTTTGATCCGCCTGAAACAATTTAAAGCTAAATTAAGCCTAGCATTTAAATGGCAACCAACATATGTACCATAAATGACTCCTTATTTCAGTTTCTATCTGCATTGTGCAGTATGTTACAGACATAAGTTCCCATAGAATATCACAAATCCGCTCGCACAGGAGCAATCTTATGGACTCATTTAGTAAAATGCACATCTGTGGCAGAGCAATAACTATTAGACTGCACAAAGAAAGATGTTTTTGAAGAAACTGTGACATCATCTGCAGTTACTTTGTGCTATATTAGTTTACGCGTTGGAAACAGACTGCTTTTGCTTTGGTTAATGATACAACACACATTTACTTGTGGAAATTCCTCACTTTTAATCTCTGCAGCTTGAGACCTGAGTGCCCTTGAAGTCACAGCATGCTTATGGGAAACATATGTATAACATGTAGAATTTGCAAATGTGTCACAGATCAGCAGGAACATGGGTATCGCTCTTCCACGCATCCTCGGCATGGATGAACATGTCACTCTCTTTCTCAAACATGCTGGAAGTGTTTTCTAAAGGTTGGCACCAGCCTGTGTCTCCCTCAGGAGCCTCATACAAAGCCAGATGGCTGGAGGCATCAGGCATCCAAGCCTGCCGCGCTCAGCCTGACTGCTCCCAAAGTGATGATGGTGCGCCATCGCATGATTCAAGCACCCATCCGGTCTCAATCAGCTGCTCGCTGCCTTTTAACACGTCCATGTTCTTTTAAACTGTCCATACAAAGCGCTGAAGCTCAACTAATTAGCTTCAGAATGAAGACACAAATAAGGGCCAATAAGGGAGAGCCATCAGTGACGCTGCTACTGTCACACACCAGGCTTTTTTATTGGATAATATCTCTTGCAGAGTTATTTTCACAATATTTTAATTAAGGTGGCTATAAAGTGCAGAACAGGGAATCGAAATCAAAGCACAGACACACACAAAAAAAACAAAAAAAACCCAACAGAAAACAACTGATTATATACATGAAATATGCATGAATACTTATACTTTAAGTATTATACTTTATTATAGTACTACCCATTATTCAATGTGTCATAGTTCTCTGGTGTGGCAGATAAAATTCCGCCATTCTTTAATGTGACACTGTGGTTGTTTTGTTCACATCTCTTGCTCCAGTTCATGATGTATCTATTCATGCACTCGTCTTCACTTTGCACGTTTCACTGATTTTCTCCCTCCATTCGCATTCCTCTTCTCCAGAGACTGTTTGCTGTTGACACATTGATTGAATTGGCAATCACTTCTGCTTGAATCACTTGCATTTGACATTGCAACATGGGTACTGATTTAGTCTGTGTTGTGTTGATTTCGCCGTTGCAGATGAGAAGGCAGCATTTATAAGAGATGGTGCAGAAACGAGGATGTGTGGTGTGTGAGTGTGTTATGGGATGACGACGGCGACTCATAGAAGGAGCTAATAGTTGACTGTTACTAATCCGTGTGGAAGGAGTGTAGTGATCCCCATGAGTAAAGTGCTTAACCCCAGCACACCCTTGTAAAGATTCAGCCACACAAATAAATGCCATCTGAGAATAGCCAGTCTTGTTCAGTGATTAAACTGAGACAATGTCATTTAAACTTTATCTGATGACTAAACTCTCTCCAGAGAGAGAAATACAACCGATTTTGACCTAAATCCTTTGTTTACAATAATGCAATTAAAGCTAAATGTGAAGCACATGTAGTAGTGTACACACAGTGATAACATCACTGTGCTGCTGTTCCGCATTGTGACGGGAGAGCGATGTACAGCCACGACTGCGTCCTGTTACGATCATGTGCGCCCAGCACAGATGGCTCACTGGTTGGGAGCTTTAAATGCCACTCACTCTCCTCTTTGGAACCTTGTTTTTGGCATCAGACGCCGAGCTGAGACTGAGCTGCTTTTACTGGGACTTAACTGCTGAGACGGTCAGAAGCAAGTTTGAGACTATTTAGCATTTTTGGTGAAGATTTATTTAAACACACTGCTGGTGCTGATTAGCAAGACTGTTGAAATGAGACTGAATGGAAATGGAACAATTTCCAGCAATGGTGAACGCTATTTAATCGTAAAGGACATTATTCTGGTGCATTACACAGTGCCACGATATTTCATTTATCACAAGGTGTCTTTGAGGTTAACCTCAACCCACTCCAAGCCCCACCTGCACCGGGAGCACTATCTGCTCTCATGATAAATGACTACCTGAAGAACACGGTGACCATGCTGGACTTGAAATGACCCTCCGGTACTTCTTGGCTTCTGTCTTCAAATACTTTTTCTCCCTCACCTTGTGAGCAACTGTGCTTTGAGGCCTACAAGTGACCTTAATGTTGGCTTAATCACCTCTTCAGAATTCATCATCTTCAAGGCCTGGTGGCTATGCTAACGAGCTTTAGCCGTGCTCCAGGGGCCCCTGGCAGAGCTATGTCTGTCTTCAGTGTCAGAGCCATGGAGGTGTACCTCTGCAGCCTTCCCACCACTGCGACTGGGCCCTGCTGTCTCAACACATCACTTCATCCGCCTCATTGGTCCTCCCGCAGCACCTCAGGCATGCGCCTACTCCCTAATGCTGGTATTAGAAAAGGAGGAGGGAGGGGGTTAGCTGAATGTGCTCTGCAAATACTAAAAGGTTGGCGACACAAACCCGAGATTATAGATGTGTGGTTATATGTCAGGGGAACACAGAAACGCAGTCAGAGTATGAGCTAAAATGAAAGGGAGCGGGAGATTGAGAGACCAAATGAAAGAGATAAAGCTCAATGATGGCTCAGATATTACATTTAACCCCTTGCTAATCTTCTCCGTGCTGCAGCTGTCAGGCAGCACTGGAAATGATCAGATCAGTTGGTGAAGGTCTGAGCTGCTGCCCTTAGGAGCGACCTCACCATGATAAGATGAACAGCAAAAGCAGCATGGTGATCATTATGCTCTGTCAGGGAGATGGTCTTCCCATTAGTGCAGGCACTGCAACTACACTGCCGGGACCGATGGCTGCTCTCAGTCACCACTGGTTTCCTGCATTTATAGCAGCATCTTGTTTCCCAAACCAAGAAATAAAGGGTTTCCAGAGAAATCCCAGGCTTTTTTATGATTAAAAAGCACACCTGAAGAGATGTCTAGGAAATGTTGGGATCTGGCATGTGTTTAAATGTCCTTTCTCTTTAAGAAATGATGTTGCATTTCTTAAAGAGAAAGGCATGTGGTTAATATCATGTATCTTCCCTAATATGTAAACCTAGTTCATCTGTATTTGATGTTAGTTACAAAGTTTGTCTCGCAATGCGGATGTTTTTGTTGATTTAAAGATTTCAAAAGAGAAGTCTTCCTTGAAGTGTAACACAGGACCCTATATAGCAAAGGTTTTTAGCAGCTTTTTGCATTGCTGCCTCACATACTCCCATTCAAGCATTCCCTGAACATCTGTAATAAGTAAATTGTCTTGAGAGACCACTGTATGATTAGCAGACTTGTTGTATTGGAGTTGTCATCGTTCCTCTAGTGATAGGTTGCAGCTGGCGTAACTTGTCTAATAGTCTAACGCGGGGTGTATAAATTTTATTCGCTTGGCTGCTAGCTGTAGCTTCGCCTGGCAGGACTAATAGAAACTCATCTAAAATGAAAAAGGGTAGAGGGGGCAGCCTGATTAACTTGTTCACAGGACCGACATATGTGACAAGATAAGACATATGACTTGTTTGGGCTCTGCTGCAGTGTTGAATATTCTGTATCTTAATTAACACTTTAAAAAACATATGTCTTTGGATTTTTTAAGTATTTTGTGCCACATCTTGGTGGAGTTTAGTAGCCTGACTATTCATGTTCATGGTGATGCAGCAGATGAAACAAAATGTTTTCAGCTTGTGCATGCATTGGACTTCATTTCATTCAGCCACACTGCAGTTTCCATGTCGTATTATCTCGGAGACATTAGGGCTGCAGGCTGTTTGCAGCTCACAAAGGTGGAGAGCTGTGAATGAACAGGCAATGAAAAATGAAAGAATATCAAAATGTGACACACTGAATACTTTTTTTAATTAAACGGGCTGCATTTGACAAAAAAGAAAACTGGAGCATTCCCAAAAAGCTTTGTGCAGTCGCCATGGGTGCTTTTAAAACAAGATTGCAGATGCCTACAGTAAACACTGCAATCCATCTTGAATTTTCTCATAGCAAATTATCAGAGCTGAGATAATTGGTTGAAAAAGTAAAAGGAAAAAGTCAAATACCACCCTTTGCCTTTAGAATAGCTTCCTTTGAAAAACGTCTTTCAAGTCTTTAAAGTGTATGATGAGTGATATTTGAGTGTTCTTCTTTAGGGAAGATTGTATATCTTTGAGGTATGAAAGGAGTAAATCCACAGAATCCCCCTCAGAGATTCAGCTATATTTAACTGTGGTGGAGGCGATGGATTAGTTTTTACTGTCCAAACCATTTATAGTAACATCATTTGCCTCCCTCTACCTTTCATTATATTCATTTCACACCAATATTATTTGTAGAGTGTCATTTGATACTTTTTATGCTATAGAATATAATTTATTTAACCTAGAAAAAACACCAAGACTATACAAATTGAGAATCCTCTCTAGAAGTTGCATGTTTCCTCAGTAGTGATCAAAAGAAGAATTTACATCCATGATTTGACAGAAACTGGAAATCCCCCAAAGCTGTGAAAAAAGGCATCAATTTCCAAAAATGCAAAAGATGTAATGTTGTGGAACAGCGCTCTGACGACTATAGTAACTAAATAAAAATGAACTTGTTGTGGAATATTACCAGCTAAGGAGTGGTCATCAGAGTAACTGGGTAGGAGGAGTTCAGGGAGGTTCTTAGTCAGTGGTAAGGAAGAAACGGAGGCACTTCTTCCCTACCACCCAGCCCTGTCATATCTGTATTGCATTATCTAACTTGTGTAATGAACACTTTTGCTAAACTCTAGTGGGCCTCATGGTCTTTAAACATGAGTTTAGTATAAACAATTGGCCACCTCCACTGGACAGGATTTATTGTGGACAGCATAGGCCACACTGAGGCCAGACTGAGGACAGGACGGTGTCTGTTATCCCTAAAAACCAGTAGAACATTACCTTTCTGAGAAAAATAAGATAATCATCACAAACCAATATGAAGGTGGCAGACAGTGGAGAGACAAAACTTAAAGGGTGGGGTGCACCCACTTGCTGAAGATTAGGTCATAGTGTGGATGAGTATCAGCAACAGGTAGTCATTGATTTCTAGGACCTTTCCACAAAATATTGAATGGATAAAAGCAAAAGGAAAGTCTTTATAATGATGAAATATGGTATAAAAATCATTGGATTTATATACAGTCCTAACCAATGGAGTATGTTCAGTTGGTCAGCTTAGAAATGATAAGATGTTGTTGCGAAACCAAGAAAAGCGAGCCTTGACTTTCACTTTCTTCTGTTCACAAGTTAAGCCTGGAGCAAATTAGTTCTTAGCTACAAGCTTAAAGTAAGCTTCCAAGTTCAACCTGAAGTGTTGGTTTATCTGTAAATAGATCAAATAAAAGATTTTCCATCTTGCACTGATGAAGCTGTAAAAATTAATTTCCATCCCTGACAGGACGGCCAGGGGAGTTAACATGGGTCTGGTTTTTCAAATGAAAGATAGACAGTTGTATCATCAGCATACAAATAGAATCAGACTTCATGTCATCCATTTTCATAGAATGGGTGGCGTCTTCTTGGTCTAAGATCAATGAGGTAAAGGATCGAACAATAAACCCTAATTTGAGCGCTAGAAAAGAAATCCTGATGTTTATGTAATTTATTCTTTAAGTTCTGACTCAAAACCTTGGAATATGACATAATTCTGATATAAATAACTGCAACTGATAAACGTTGATCTTGTGGGGTTCTTCGAATGTCACCAAGCATTATAGACTGTTCTATCAAAGAATTGAGAACTGCCTCTAAAGCCAAGATACCTCCCCCCAATATGAACAGGCTGCATGTGTCTCCTGGGCACAAAGAGGGCACCTGTTGCCGCCACTGGAACAAATAGAAACAGGCACAATATGTAAATAAAGAGCAGGAAACACGACCTGACCCAGTGTGACTCTGCGCCTGAAGGGACAGCAGAGGCTTACATACTTAATGGCAGATGACACATTGTTGACCTACAGCAACACACTCTGCAGGAGAGATGTGAGTCCTCCTCACACACACACAAAAATAATATTTCACATGTAGAGTGCCACTGTTTTGGAGTCTTAATAATGATGAAATATGGTCTAAAAATAATTGGATTTAGATACAGTCCTAACCAATGGAGAATGTTCGCAATTATTAAAATTATGAAAGGAAGAATTTTGGATGGTTTTTCATAGCAGTTTATTTTCAGACATTTTCTGACTGCTCACCTATTGATGATAATGTTTGGTAATATCCCTTCCATATCAATGGCAAGATTTTAGAAGTTTTTAGAATTTTACTATAAAATATAAATATATAGTATCTACTTAGTATGACAAGACTCTTCATCTCACGCTGGTTTGTTACTCTAATGATTGAAATCTCAGCGAATGATCATGAAATCACCTTGTTGACCTGCAGTATGACCTTTTGATGACATCATTGATCCTGGCGATCAGTGACCCTTCAGGCAGAGGAAGTAGCTTTTACCCACAGCACCTAAATGTAAGGGTATTTTTGATTTTGCCATTTCAAAATGTCTTGTCATTGCCTTGTCATTGTCTTCTAACTCTGCCCTAAACGTCATCTCGAATGCATCGTTGGACTGTTCATGAGTGGCTGTGACTGTAGTCCAGTCCTGCTTGCTCAGTGGATGATCCTTCATTTCCTCTCTAATCCACAGGCCTCACCACGTGTCCCCATTGAAGGAGTCCCAAGGGATTGACCTATATACCTGCTGACTCTTACTAACCTGTCACTGCCATGGCATGGTGCGGCCTGGCACGCTGCTGAGACATGTGCTCGGTCACACCTCCCAATGCTCATTTGTTAGTCTTAACCTACTATTCATCCAAGCTGTGTATAGAGATTAGATACAGGGGTTTAGAGGGAGTTTACAGAATAGCCTGCCATGGTGATTCTTAGTTTTCTGCATTGGAGGCCGGATTGGTTATTTGGGGTGGACTTAACAAGATAGGATGCTTTGTTTGCTCGTACCTGTGTCTATTTATGTACTGTGCCTATGTATTTATAGCAACTCCACTGGTTTCGAACATTTGTATGTCTGGGCATGTCTGAGCACCCAACTGAGTGACATATTTCCCCACTCACCCAGAGTTCACCCTGTTCACACCTGCTTGGCGGCACGCCCCTGTGCACATGGTAGTTAATAATTCACACTGACCCTCTGCTCCCTTGACCTTCACTTGTTACGAATTAATTATGACCTCCTCTGTGATATGGCTCATTAATCTCTGTGAGACACAGAAGTGGAAGGATTATTGTGATGATTTCTGCCTTTGTTTTTACAAAATGCTCTTGTACTCCTTCAACCTTCATCTTTGTTGTTCCTTTGAAGCTCGACGTGGCGGCTGCTTCTGTTGAACATGGCCAAAAATGATTTATATTCAGGTGATGGCCGAGACTGTGGTTGTGGTACTGAAAGCTGTTGTTGAAATGCTCCGGGATAGCTAATGTAAGAAAGAGAACAGCCAAACTTTGACATTTTGAGATAGAGGATTATACATGGTGCATGACTGAGTTGCTGCAAATGTTTCATTTTGCCTTCCACATCTGTCAAGGTTCCAGCTCCTCAATTTATTTTTAAATTTTTTTTTGTGGCATGAAAATCACTACTATTCTTTACATGTAGGCTTTATTCTCCATTGACATTACATCCAAAGCATGCTACAGCGTGTTGACATTAAAACATTTTTCTTTCTGGTGTTGTGCTAAAGAAAGGCTACCTCAAACACGTGAAAGGACCTTTCTTTCCCTTCCGGTAATGACTATCTAAAATACTATATCTCAATGAGGACTGTGACTGCATTTAATGACAGCTGACATTTCTTGCTCACAGCTTGTTGTCGGGTCCTGACAGAGACACCATGTGGTGGAGTGACTCTTGCTGTGAGATGACTGACAGTAAGAGGGCAAAACTGGTATTGTATATATGGTGTGGATATGCAATACTTGCCAATGCGTTCCTGCACTATTTGGAACAGCAAACAAACTATCTTGGTCTATGTATGTCATGAGTAAATTAGAGCATGGGCATGCCACTGTCACCACTACCCGTGTAGAGTAAGAGCTAAAATAACATTACAAAAGCCAGAGTGATATATGCAGTCTATTACTAGGAAGCTTCAATCTAACTTTGTAAATGCCCCATTAGTTTTCCAGGTCTGCATATTTATGTTGATGTGTGAGAGTGTATGCTCACAGAGGACTTCCATGAAATTGTGTGCTCTCTGGCTCCCTCCATGGGTAGAAAGTGTTAAAGCTTTTCACAACTTCCAACCTCACCAGGGTCTGTTGTCTGTGTAGACGATTTTCTAGACATTCATGTCTGATTTTATTTTCGTGGTTTCAAGTGAAAAGTTTACAATTTGAGATCATGACTTTGAGCTGACTTTTTACTTAGGTTTTGCAGATAGAAAAAGATAAAGCACCACTGTTTGCAAGATAGATTACACAATCCAGCTAGTAGTATAAGTTCACTCAGTGGAATCAAGCATTTAACTGCAATGGAGACTGGTCACCCTGACTGCTTTCTTATTTTTCATGATCGCTAAGTGTCAGCTTAATGTGACAGGATACGGTAAATCAGAGAGATTCCCTCAAAATATACAAAATTCAGCAAGAACAACTCAGTCATAATAAAATCCCAGCTGTTTCGCCCACTGGTATCTCTGTCTGCAGGTAAAATCAAGCAGTCGTTTCACATCTTTCCAGCTGTTTTGAAGTAGTAACATTGTTTTGTCAAAACATTTTCTCACAATTAACTTATCTTTGGCAAGCTTCAACAATCAAAGGGTGGAGCAAATCGCTGTGCTTAGCCAGTGGTTTCAGACAAAGATCCAGATGAAAATGTATGCAAAAAGAAAAAGAAAAAGATCAAACATTTCATAAACTGAGGCAATGCTTTGTGCACTTCAAAAGTCACTTCCATTGCCTTTCCGTATATACAGCCGGGGACTCTACTCTTCTGAATGCAATGCTGAAATCAGCCTAAATGAACATTTATCATTTTTATTAGTGTCCACCAGAGAGTTATCATCAGGCTCTGTTAACCTCAGTCCTGTAGGGTTAGATTTCTGGTCAAAAACTTTGCTGTTTTGCTTCATTTTTGCTGCTTCCCTCAGCATTTTTGGTTAGCAGCTGGCAGTCTTGTTCAAAATAAATGAAGGAAGAAAAAGCCTCAAACTGTAACCTCACTACTTGCGAAGCACCAAACAGAACGAGGCTAATTTAGTGACTAGCTGGTGAGAATGGTGAGACATTTAGAGGATAATGACATATTTCCCTCAGGAGTCGGTTTCAACCATAACAGGTTAGTCTGACTCACCAGATGTGGGATGTTGGTAAATACCTGTTGTTGGACGAGTATTTCCTCCAGTATTCTCCTTCCGTTGTGCTGCTATTCCTACACTGTTTTTCCATGGATGAAGCATCGCAGCATCCTCAATTTAGTGTCACCAGATATTTGTGAGTGGATTAATAAAATACAAACAACTCTGTGGTTGTTTTCACTTTAATCAGAGATAATGGGTACAAGCAAACCAGTTAGAAGTGTTGACACAGGGCTCTGTTTGCAAGTCTAAAAATAGGGCCATAAGGAAAATGAATGTAAGGCTATACTGTACCTCAACAAGTTGACAGAAAGGCATCTCCAGATGATTTGCCTGATTTGAGCTTTTTCCCCACTTCTTTAAAAAATGCTGTCGATTGTGGGAGCTGTATATGTAGCCTCACTGAAATGGCTGTATTCATTTGAGAAAATGTTTAAATGCCTTCAAAATGAAAGTGTTGTGATTGTATTGAGGCTCAATGTTTCACCCAAAATGTGTGGGCAACATACATAATTTAACAATTCAGCCATGAAGTGATAATTGCAGTTGTGTTATTCTAACTGTGTTATCCCTTGTGGAGTATTTCTTCTGTTGAGGCTACAATCTATAACGAGACTCTGTAGGGCTTTGCAATGTCATTTGCTTGCCGTATGCTGGCTCCTTATTTTGTTTTATAGTTGTTTTACTTTGCAAGTTAAAGAACATTTTTTGCAACCTTCTGACTATTTATGCTTAATTTTCTCGCTTATTTAGTTGTTAATTTTTGTTATAGTTACTGGATTGAAGTCGATGTATGGAACAGCCTGGATGATACATTGAAAAGCTCAAGCATGTAAAGCAATGTTTAAATCTAATAGAAT
>JBBDHI010000003.1:20726386-20740067 GCA_037177115.1 Craterocephalus stercusmuscarum
AATTAATTGGGGGAGTTCAACATATTCAAATGTTGTATTTTGTCTGACCGCTGTCAGAAATAAGGATATTATATTTTACTATGAAATGGCAGAAACTGCTACCAAAGGAAATGCAGACAAACCCCTTTAATAGAAATTTAACAAAAGCAAGTTATTGATTGATTAAGTACATTGGTTGGTTTTCTGGCTGGAGACTATGTGCTACATATTCATCTGAAGCACCATCATACTTGCCGGCCCAACTGCAGAACCTTGCTCACATTTTTTTACACAGCAGGCAATATAGAAAAATCTGGGAAAACATGGTATTTTATGATATAGTCTAAGAATCATTAACACTGTATAAAACAGTAAAAAAGAAAAAACTGTATGCAGACTCCTCTTCTTTGAAGTTTCCAGTCTTTAATGTTTATGTAACTTTCCCTGCTTTATTTCCGGCTGCAAACAGATTACTTACCAGCCTGTGAACATCAGACCTCACTCTCAAAGTCTACCATGAATTTAAACCAGCCTAACATCATTTACGTAGAAAACTGCTTCCATCTCTGCCTCGCAAACAAGTTTATATATTTCTTGATGACTAGTCAGTTCACCTTTCTGTATCTTTGAGTGAAGTATTTTAAAATCAAAATGTTGTGTCTTTTTGATTCTTTGTTGTCAGAGATTATTCAGTCCAAGTCTTGTTATATTTTGGTTCTAAACAATTCCGTTGCAACAATTTGTTTGTTTGCCTCTTAAGTAGTGGCATCAACTCAACATAAATGCAATTCCTTTTAAATTTACTGAATCACTGTGGTGTTGTCCTCTTTATATTCCATACATGTAACATTTATTTATCGATAAAAAGGTAAGAATATTTTCTGCAACTTTTAATTTAAGCAGGTTTGACATCATAATGTTACAACATCTGCAACACACATTGCTGCTGAAGGCCTTTCCTGCCAGGAGCACAGCCTTACACTAATCTGAGGTGTTGATTAAAAGAGATGCATGAGTTCAACTCATTCTGATAATTATCATGTTAATGCTGACACAAACCAGAGTGAAAATGGAAGGTTGTGGCTGCTCCTTGCTTTGAGCACACACAGAGGCACATTGTGGTGAAACTGTAAGAGGCATCTGATGCTCTGAGTGCTTCAGATTAATCTAATAACTAACACTCATTTCTGTCTGTGAATGTGATATCATGATGGAAACACAAGTAGAACTCTGAGGAAGGTCCTTTTCAACCAAAGTTCATCTCAATGTAACCTTTTCCACCTTTTCTGCTAATTTAAGCCTGTGTGTGTTCACGTGACAGAGGGCGAGAAGGGAAAACACTGAGATTCTAAGTGTTTTTGTGTGTTCAGAACACAGAAATGCTGATGCCTCTCCACTGGGCCCTGTCAAGCACGCTTAGCATCAGTGTTTACCATGCAAAATGGGAGAAAGTGCTTGTAATTCCAGGTGGCCTGAAGGCAGGAGGAAGACAGGAGCCAGAGGTCCATGCCTCCTGGGCCGTCTGTTCAAACACTTGTGAAGGACAAATTTACCTCATGATGGAATTACAAAATATGACACTATGAGGTCAGACTGACTCATGCTGTGACGGAAATTCTTCAGTCAAAAATACAAGCGGAATATGTGGTTACCTTCAGAGAAAGCTGTTTAACCATCCAAGTTAACAGCCTATATTTTTTCAACCTTTGGCGCTGAAAAATCTTTTGGCTCTTGAGAGTATGCTCTTAAGTCAGGTTAGATGATGAGACTAAAGCCATATTCTGTCGTTAAGGTGAAAATGACATTAATGCATGAAGTGTTATCTGTGAGATTGCAGGGCTGTCAGATGAAATGCAACAGAGTTAATCACACTGGCTTAGAAACAGTGAGACAAACGTTTTGTTTCATTCTGCACGTCTGGTTAGACGCTTTGCTGTATAGTGCTGTGTTCATTGACTGTAATATAATACAATATGCATGTAAAACTCGCAGACACTTCAACACACCAGTCTTTAAATCTTATTCTTAGTTACTGCAGGCATGCAAATAGTGTTTCCCCGCTTTGTGTCTGCGGCTTTGGTTTCATCTTATCCTGCACATTTGATCCACTCTCAAGCAGAACTGGGTGATTCTGTTTCTTCTGCTCAGCCAGAAAGAAAAACAGGATCAAATGGGAAAGAGTGCTGTTGGAGCTAAATTACAGGCCAATAGAATCTCTTGGAATTGAAAGCCGAGAGTTGAGTGTCAGGCTCTTTTTTTCTTGCCAGGATTAGCAGATAGCTGCCTCACCGTTGTTGCAGTGATGTAAAGTAATGTGACGTTTTTTAGTATTTCTTTCTGTTGTGTCAATCCTATTTTCACTCCAATCATCTTAATATTATCTTAATATTATTAGAGGAAATGAAAATTAGCTTAATCTTTGGAATATGTATATAATATGTATATATTATGTACACTATACAATATATACATGGTAAATCGGCTGTGCTTGTTTTTTCTTTTTAAATTAGCAGAAAAAAAGGTAGTATATATATACACATATATATATATGATGCATTTACAAATGAACATTTTTCAGAACAAACCATTTTCTGGGTGAAGTCTAACTTCAAACCAAATGTATTTTGTGACAATTATATCAAATTTCCTTTTTTACAATGCCAGGTTGGAGTTGGTCAGGGCTCCATACTTGGACACGAAATTCCTTTCATTATTGATTATTTATTTACCAAATTTTTGCCAGAACATCAATACTCATATCTATGCAGATGATGCCGTTATTTTTACAAAAGCAAAGTCTGATGTGGGAATTCAAGAAAAATGACTTTGGCAGTGACCTGTATTGACCTGAGCGGCTCATTAAGTCATGCCTTTGATTTAAAGGAAAATGTCTACATGATATTTTCAAAATAAATTTTTTAAATTTATTTTCTGTAACTTTAGACAAATTAGATCAACACTGCCGGAAAAGCCGCCAATTTTTTTTCATTGTATTTTTCCACATATTGAATATTGCAATACTAATTGGTCGCTGACAAACATGGTTGTTTCAAAACAAATAGTATCTCATAAAAAAATATATAATAATAACAAAAATAAAAAAATCTAAATTTTGAAAATTAAAGAAAATAAACAGGCGTATTTGATTTCTAAGATTTTGCATGGACTGTTTCCACCATTTTTGATTCATCAAGTTCAAATCGAGTATAAGCGGTGAATCAAAGCCTTAAGCAGTTACTGTGTTGTAATTATAGACAAACACACAGATTTCAGTTTACAGTTACTGTAAAGAAACTGAGATTTGAGACAGCATTAGAAACTGTCCCACCTTCAAGAAACTGTCACATGACCCAGACCAGAAACCACCGATGACTATTATTTCAACTATGTCTCAAATCTGCACTGTAGGATTGTGTGGATGATATTTGAATTGATTCTGACGTTATTGTTGTAAACTGTTATTATATTATCTTGATCTGATAGAGACTTCAGGTGGAAAGCAACTTGGCTGATGTAGTTCATTTACATTTTTATGTTGATTAATATGCATGATCCCCTTTAGATAAATTAATTCAATGAGAATAAGTTAGAATTACACAAATATAAGATCAAACCTTGAAATAAACATTTAATGCCAAATGGTAATTATGTCATGATGACTGTCACATTTCTATGCTACAGCACCTGAACAATGTTCCTCATTATGCTGCCTATCATCTCCTACTTAGTGATATTGGTGAGCTGCAACTGCTTCACTACTATGTTAATGAGCCTTTCATTGTGTTAAAGTAAGATCTAAAACATGCCTGGGGATCAAAATGGAGAAACACTGATTTAAAACTGTGTTTGGACAACTTTTAGTCAGATTAAAGATTCCCTTAAATAAACAGGGTCTCATGTGAACACTTAAGTCAGATCAGGCAAGAAAAATAAACATGCACTCTGCGCACATAGAAAGCGTGTTGGTGATAAGATGTAATGAGTTTTAGAAGTGCAAATATATGACAGCAGCTTAACTAAACAAATCTTTAACTGACACTTTTGCATGGAAGACTTGAAAAGGGTTATATTTTAATGAACCCTTTACGCAGTGCTCTTCTCCATATTGATAAATTCAGTGCGGGCAACCCACCTGAGTTTCACAGGTTTCCGATCCAAACTAGGCACATAGTGAACTAAGCAGGAAAGCTCTTCTTTCATTCTTTATTTGTTGAAAGACAGTGTAAAAAGGCTTATTTCATGCTCAATTAAGATTAAAGTTGGTATAGCAACATCTTTCTTCTTATTTTGTTTGATTGTTTCCTTAAATTAGCAGGCAGGCCACTTTCCACATGTCAGGATTCTCATTCTGATTCACTCATCTGATTCCTTTATTAAATGTTATTTATCAAGATTTCTAACCAATTGATTGATAAGTTGCCTATACATAGGCTAATTAGAAAGCTCTGAACCCAACAGTCATTTCACTCACTTTGATCTAACTTGGAAGAGATAACTAAATGCAATGCTTAATGATATAGACATGGTTGTGCTGATGCACTGCGCATAGGCTATACTTTAAGCCAGTTATCATAAAATAAGCTTACAGCATGCTTGCCTACTTCTGATCAGTGCGAGAACAACCTGTAAAAGGTCGGTGTCATCAGGGTACATGTAACTAATTCATGGGAGAAGCGTGAACGTATAAAAATCAAATGAAAACACAAATATAAATGCACCCTCATCTTCAGCCCCGTGAGAGGTCCTGGCCAGTGATTCTCATTCAGCACCAAGATGATGAGAAATTCCGTGCAGGCCGCTCTCTGCATCTGATCCGCCCATCTCCTCCTGCCAGCTGCCACTTGCAGTAGTGGTGATGCTGCTCCCTGGTGTGTAGAGGAGGAGAGAGAGCGCTCCGCTGCCCAATGACAGCGCAGGATGCTTAGAGAGGCTGCTGGGGTGAATGGAGGCGACAAGATGCCGTCTAGAGCGGCGAAGGAAAGGAATTAACATCGATAAAGGTACATCTCTTCATTTTATTTCACTCCAGTTCTTTCTGGTTTACACTAAATGACTAATGACACCGAAAACAAGGCGAGTGTCCGCTCGTTTTATTGTACATTTGGCCGGAAAAGCCACTGAATAAAAAGCCACTCCGTGGTCGGTGATTGCATTGAGACAGCCAGTCAGAGCTCACTTGATACCCGAGTATTAGCATTTTAAAGCCGTGCTGAAACGATTTAAAAATAAGTGTTTCAGTCGGCTTCCTCGCGGCGGGTTAGTCTAAAATTTCATTGGTGTATTCAGGTGCGCGGCGCACGCACGCCACGCCGGAGCCGTCGAAAATGTAGGCCCAGAGTGCTGTCAATTGCTCGGTCGTGCCCTCCTTTGCTGCATCAAATGCAATTCAGCCTAAACATGGAGTAATTTCAGGGATGAATGTAGGCGTTTAATGAAAACATTTAGCCAACCAATGTGTCCGGGTGGTCCGAGGGGAAATCTGTGGTTATACGGAGCGATTCCAGCTCGAACAGAGACACCGTCAAACCCTGGAATTTGGTGAACGAGGCAATTTGGTGTAACATATTAACATGTTCTCATCCAATCAATGGGAGGAAGAGGAGCACAAGGCTCTGTAGTAGAATACCTGATGAGGACGCTGCATGTGTTGCTCAAATACCGAAATGAACCGGCTCCTTCTTTCACGTGAATCCTGAACTATTATCAACCCACACAGCACTGACAATTTTGCCAGTCCTGCTTTGTCCGCCAATGACATGACCTCTGGAGCATATTGTCTCATGCTAAGATGAGTTTTTCATCCTCTTCACCACACTTTGATTTGAGTATTAATATTATAGTTTGCATGTTGGCTTTCTAAATGTCATAACTTCCCAACAGAAGCAGTGTCCCGACTCCACAGATAGCCCGTGGTGAAATCTTTGTTTCAGGACATCTGTATCATCTCTGGTGTTTCCGCACTGCTGCTCTCTGATTTACCAGAGATGATTTTCTTCATCGGCTGCACTCTGGCATTTGTTGACAGGTTTCCAGTCGTGGTAGCTGTAAGGGCTCCATAACTCCACAATCTCCTGTATACATACACAAAAACCTGTAACATTAAAGTTGACACATTTAGTCTATCACATCTAAATAAAGAATTACACAGTGCCTGATAAAAACCAGTTTGGTGTCACCATGAAAATAAGCATAAACTGCTTGTCTCCTTGTTTATAGAAGAATCTTTTGTAAAGTAAACTATAGAGTGGGGATGAGGAGGAGGGTTGCAGATGGCATCATGTGGTCCTCTAATATGATAACTGTCTGCAATAATATATTGCTTTGGAGCTTTGGATGCAACACGAGTAATATCTTTGCTCTTGGTAGGAAGTTTTGTCTTTAGAACAATGTCAGAAAAAGGAAATAACCAACACTATTTTTATTTATTGAGTTGTTAACTAGTGCAGGGCATGTTTGTGTCTTTTAGGAATCTGGACACATTGGATGCAATGTAAACTAATGGGGAAAGGATCAGAAATTAAAGGGCAGAACTGCCATCTTCTGATACTACTATGCAACCTGGTTTAAAATGTATCCTATTCACTTTTCATTTTGTGACTTTTTACATATGACTGGTTCAGACTGGTTCAGACTGGCTTCGGTTGTAACCAGGAGCCTGGATGCTGCCAGAGAGAGGGAGTGAAAGAAATGAAAGCAGAATATTTCCTGATCTAGAAAAATCAGAAGAAACTAGACTAACAATCAAGATGGGTAAAGTGTCTGCTGAGAAATAGACCACCACTCACTTATATGGTAAAGCATCCCTGTCCTTTCCGCTAGTTCTATTCTACAGTAACAACTCAGCTTGTTCAGTGCTGTGCCACAGAGCAACACATCTTGATGAGCTGCAACTGGAAGCCAGTGAAGAGCGATCAGCGGCGCAGTGATACAAGTTCTTTTGGGCTGATTGAAGACCAAACATGCTCCTGCATTCTGAATGATCTTCAGATGTTTAACTGAGCATGCAGGCGGGCAGGCAAGAAATTGCAGTAGTCAATGTGTGAAATGACCAGAGCCTGAACCAAAAGCTGTACTGTCAGTTCGGTCAGGTAGGGTCTGCTCCTCCTGATTATGCAAAGAGCAAATAGCAAGACTGGGCAACCACTTCAACATGGACCGTAAAGGTCAGCTGTTTGTCTGCCATGACACTTGCAGGGGTAAGGAAGGACTGGCTGGTCAATAAGCTGTGTCTTGGACAGATTTAGCTGAAGGTAGCGATCCTTCAAACATGCGGAGAGATCAGCAAGAAACGCTGATATCCACATTGAGATGATTGTGTCATCCGATTGAAAGAAAAGGAAAAGCTGAGTGTCATCTGCATAGCAGTCATAGGAGACCCCATGAGAGCCAATGACTGGATCAAGTGAAGCGCTCTATAGTGAAAAGAGAAAAGGGGCCAAGTATCAAACCCTGAGGCACCCCAGTTGTTACCCCATGCGATCTGGAGACTCCGCCTCACCAAGATACTCTGAAAGATCTTCCTGTAAGGTAGGACATGAACCAGGACAGGCCAAGCTCAGAGAGTGTGGAAAGGAAACTCTGATGGTTGATCGTGTCAAAGGCAGCGGACAGGTCCAGCAGGATTGATTGAGGATTGGCCAGCAGATGTGGCGAGTCGTAAGGACTCAGTAACTGACAGGAAAACAGTTTCAGTACAGCAGCCCTGTCTAAAGCCAGACTGATATGGATCGAACAGGTTGTTGTCGTGGAGGAACTGTGAGACCCGATAGTTCCAAATGAAAAAATTTAGGCTGCTATGGTTCTGGTAACCAGATGATACTATGGAAAAACAAGGAGCTCAGCAGTGTGCCACAGCTGGCAGTTTTTCATACATTTCCTTTCTTCACATCACATCGGGTTTTGTCATTTTCAATTACACCTGTTGCATAGCTGAGTCCTAGCAAAGGCAGGATAGCACAGAAAATATACTGTTTAGCAGCACACTTCTATTGTGTTTTTTTGGTGAGAAAGTACAGCTTACAAAAGCAAAAATACACCAGAGAGTCACAGTCTGAATAGCTGGTGCATCGGGGCTGACATGGACAAAGGCTGACAAACAGTGACTCAAAGAAGCTGTGCAGGATATTTCACTTGACACTGCAAACTACTGACTTGATTTATTAACACTAACAGTGTTTCCAGAAACCAGACGTCAGTGAGCAATATAAGGCTTTTGCAGAAAAGCACTTTTTCTATTAAAACAGTTACCCATCATGCCTCAGCTTAGCCAGCTTACCAATGAAGACAAGAAGCAGTGTGCATATTTTAGATGTGAGTTACTTAGAGGAATTCTTTTCAGCTGGTGATGAATTAAATATTTGTACTGTCTGCCTCTTTAGACAAGTTCGGTCAGATTTGTTCTGCCGTTTTTATATTAGAACATTCCTATTCACTTTCCTCACACCTGTTACTAAATATAACTAAGAGATTACTCTGTCCTTCATGACCCTCGCTGATTCTTCAGCGACTGCCCCTGGCCAACTGCTTCCTCACAGGTGATGCTTCAGAGCACAGAGCCGATGCTTGCTGTCATCCAAGTTGCTATTAAGTTTCGTGCTTCACAGAGACCTGTTGACACATCTTTTTTTGGTGACAGGAATTTCCTTTTTCTATTTTCAAAGTATTAACGTCAGACATTTCCTAAAGTTTACACTGCCACTATATTTAGCAACATTTTCTGTTACAGACCTTTTGGAAACTTACTCTGCAGACATGTCAGAAGGACTAAGGGGATTTATAAGTGTTAGCGCAGACAGAGTCACCATAGCAACTGAATCTTTAGTGCAAGTGTCATCAGATGAGAAAGAGATGGAAAAATCAATTTTTTTTAACTCACAGATAGTCCAACATTATTCATGAACAGACACTTTTAGACATTAACAACTCCAGTTAGTGTCTTCATTTTCAACGTTTTTTGTTAAAAATCTTGGTGCGTGACCTAAAAATATCGACCACTTCAATAATGGTTCCTTGAGTTTGAATTAATCATAGACTGTGATATATGTCTTGAGATATATTAAAGCCACAGATGGAATGGCCTGGCCATTATGACATCATTAAAAATTAAGCCTCCCATGTCACCCCCTCTTGTTACCAAGCAGGATGTGCTTCATTGTAAAACCTGTGAATTCTTGTACTTTTAATTAACATCAGAGATTAAAAAAAAAGTGGCTTTATTTAATTAAGTCCCACAGTACAAAATGTTTGCTAGGACTAAGACCTTCATGTTTAGCTTTTTAACATAAAATACTTTGTGGCTTTGTGATGTATGTTTTTCATGCATTGTTCAGAGGATTCAATACATGCCTGACTAAAGAAATGCTCAGTTTAAACATCCTGACAGCCGTACTGTGATCTGCACAACGTCAGTGATAATTAATCTGACTTTATGAGGAAATATAGTGATACAGAACTTTACTCTATTGCCACGGGCTTACGATTTTATATGTCAGTCGTCTTTCATCCTTAATTTTGATAATTAGATTGTATTGCTCAGTTTGTCATGGTACTATATGTTTCATACTCTCGGCAGATTGATGCACCCTGGTTCTCTGCATACTGTGTGCAGCTCACTCTTATGTGTCTCTGCAAATATGGAGTCATCTGTAAGCCAACTAAAAAATAAACCGACTTTACAAAAAACATTTTTTCTCCCAGAGGCGCTGAACAGCTTGGGATAATATTTGCTGAATCTTCTAACCGGATCTGCACTGAACATCATTATTGAATGCACAGAATCTGATCTGTGCTTTAAAAGCAACTCATAACATGTAATTAATTAATTAAAAAAATATATTGATTGGAAAAAAAGTTACATTTTGGAGGCAATTTCTAACAAATTCTGTAATATTTTATTTATTTTTACATTAATATTACTTACTCAGAAATGTGACAAGCATTGTTGAGCCGAGCAGACATGTGCGATATATTGATATATGGATTCTGTCGGGTTGTAAAGCTCTCTCTCTGACTGCATTTTAAGCATTATTGGGATTTATTGTAGCTAAGTCTTGATCAATGGGACATCTGGGACAATGCTGGGAAATTCCTGCGGGCCATTTGAAATTGGAGCTGTATAAATAGAGACAGTAGGCTGCTGATTTTTAGTAACACTGACATTGTGCTAATAAAACTACTTCCTTTCCATGAAATGCAGTTTATTAAAGTGTAAGCACTGCCGTGTCTTACATTTGAAACACACAGATAGTTATTTATCTGAAAGATGTTTCTCCCCTTTTTCCCCAGATCTGACTTTGACGTGTTCCACCTATTCAGCCGCAAAATAACTCACCCATGTTCAGTTCAAAGAGTCAGAGCAGTCTCATCTCAACGCGCCCCTGTTAGGACCCTCTGGTGGCTACAACGCTGAATCACAGGACATGTACGGCAGTGCCAGAGCTGTAGGCCATGTAGAGAGCAGCCCTGTACGGTCCCCGCGCCTGCCAAGGTCCCCCAGATTGGGCCATCGAAGGGCAAACAGCGGGAGCGGGGGTGGTGCAGGGGGCAAGACGCTCTCAATGGAGAACATCCAATCCCTCAACGCTGCCTATGCTACTTCGGGGCCCATGTACCTGAGTGATCACGAGGGCGTGGGCTCCACTGCCACCTACCCAAAAGGCACTATGACTCTGGGTCGCGCCACCAGTCGGGCCATGTACGGGGGCCGCGTCACAGCCATGGGCAGCAGCCCCAATATTGCCTCAGTGGGGCTGCCTCATGCTGACCTTCTGTCTTACAGTGACCTGGGCTCTCTCTCCATGCTGCACCCCCACCACCACCAGGGGGTGCCCTCCGCCCTGCTGAGGCAGGCTGTGCGGGGCAGTGGGGGGGAGCTGCTGGAGATGCAGGCCCAGCTCAGGGAGATGCAGAGGGAGAATGAGATGCTGCGTCGGGAGCTTGAACTGAAGGACAGTAAGTTGGGATCTTCCACCAACAGCATTAAGAGCTTCTGGAGCCCCGAACTGAAGAAGGAAAGGATAATGAGGAAAGAAGAGGCGGCTCGCTCATCAATCCTTAAAGAACAGATGAGAGTCACCCATGAGGAGAACCAGGTGAGACCACTCCTCTGAGCTGTCACGGTCCGCTCACCACTGCAGGGAATTGTACTTGCTGCTTGGCTGCTGTCTTTTTCTTTTAAGCACTGTTGTTTTTGCTCTCTGCTTTCAACATGCAATATACCACAGTCATCCTCAGTCCAAGAATCCAGAGAAATGTTGCAGTCAGTTGTGTTTTCGGGACATGTGCGAACCTTTCTGGAAAGAGTTCTTTATGCACATAAATATTTAAGTCACACTGTTCTTACCTCACTCTCCACCGCAGAATCGATGTCACAGGAAACACAAAACCCTTTAATCAAGTTTGCAAGGATGCAGAGGAAATCTGTGCTTTCCGTTTTTCCTGATTAAGTGAAAAGTATGGTGACTCTGCCAACAGGTGAATCGAACTGAACACAATCTGGCTGCAGCATTGCTTAATTTCTGTTTATTTTCACGAGTTCAGCAGATTGGCCCCAGAGGGAGAGATGTCAAAAGGTTTTTTTGCTTACCTCACTGTGGGGGTGTAGTCAGTCATGGCCCAGTTAAATCACTTACTGACAAGAGTAGGCACAAGGCCCAGAGACAAATGTCAAGGACACTTAAACACTCCCCGTCTGTCTCACTCTCTTTTCCCAACATATTTGCTTTATGTACGTCGACTTTGATCATCTCGCTGTCTACCTGTGTTCATTTGCTCTTTACTGCATTTAGTATGTCAGATGTTCTGATTTCTTTTCTCTAATTGGGGTAAAAAAAAAACCCATCAACTTTCACTCAAACTGTTTGTCTCATGCTATTTATTTCTATTAGAAATTTGATTTAAAAACAGCTGTAACCCTTTAGCATCCAGTATGAGTTGACGCTCTTTGTGTCAGTCTGATGATTTTCATGTCAGATATCAAGTGCAGGATGACTGATAGTTAGCTGACTCATGCTCCAGACACAATGTAAAGATTTCGGTTTGGCTGGATTTTTCAGCGAGGAGAAGTGCATGACACTGAGTCAGATTGTGGATGAGGTCAGAGTATTGCTTGAGTGGCCAGATTGAGCTATTTTTTTCTCTTTTTTTTCTTGAAGCAGGCTGGGTCATGATGCAGCAAACTGAACAATGCTTTGAGGAATGTAAAAGCTGAATTTAGCCGGCCTGTCTACGTTTCTGAAGTGATTTTTGTCAGACACTGAGCAGCCAGTAGACCAGTTGCTACTCAGATAGGCAGACAGTGTCTTTCCATCCTCCAAGGTCAAATGCAGGATGATTTTAGTGGGACCATCATACAAGACCTCTGTCTGTACAACTACTTGTTTATAAGAGCATGATAGCAATTTTTAACAGATTTGGCTGGAGACAGATGAGTCTGCGCTTTGTTAGCTTGTTGCTAAAGAGCGAAGATGCCTCCAAGCAGGTTAATGATACCTGCTTGCTTCATACAGAATGTAAGGCCAGAAATATGTTCATTATCTTACCTTTCAGTCTTTTTGATAAAAATAAAGAGTCCAGTTTGTGCCTGCTCTGGCTAAACAAGCATTTCACTTATTTTTAACGGGCTGTTAGGTACTTATTGTGAATCCATGTAGATATTTTTAGCTTGGCTTCATAGATTGAGGGAACTGAATGTGTCCAGCAGAACATGAAAGCAATACACCGTGGGCTTCCACGGCTCTGTACCTGAATCAAAGATAGGACTCTGTTTTTATCTTCAGCCTCATCAAGTATTTGCTCTGTTTCGACACCGAGTGATATTTTTATCCCTCCTGGTTGGGTTCATTAATGAAGTGTGTCAGCTAATAAAAGGCAGATGTGCCATGTTACTATAATTGGTCTTTTCTAACTTGATTTCTGGGCTGTGAGGCGTCCTTATATAAGTATGCACTTACGGAGGGATGGTTTGGTCACACCCACTGAGTTTGTTGAAAGGCTGACTGTGGAGCAAATTGTCTCATTAATAATGGAGTAATTTCAGGCCAATCATTACATATGTGTTGTGGCACCCTTTACAGTTGCATCAGGTGCCTCAGGCCTCTATTAGCTTTAGCAAATGCCATGCATTATTTATCCTGTGAAAATTAAGATCATGGAGAGCGTGGTTCTATTTGCAAGATCTTGGGGAAAAAAGGGAAACCATTCAGGCATTAGTTTGTCTTTCATCTGTTTTTCGGGGGCATAGGCTCTGTTATGTGGGGGAAATACCAACCACCGCCTGCAGAGCTTTAATCAGGACAGTTGATGGCCATGACTACAGATAATGATTAGCCCAGAACCGTTTGATGTGGTGCATTTTTTTGTACCATGCAACTGGCACAGGATGTTATCTGTTTTACTTGAAATCAGCTGAATTTTGGTCGTGTTTGAAGCTGGACAAGAACTGCTGGAGGCGAATGTGTGAGCTAGAGCATACCATATCTGACTGAGTCATGACTGCTGCTGCTCAGCCACCCAGTCAGCCCTTATCAACGCATTCCACAAAAATGGAGGCTGAGCTTCCCATATCAGGCTGCCCTTCCTGTGTAAGGATACAACACCCTGCATAAGAAATGTTAAAGGAGAATTTCGTTTTTTTAAACCTGGGGTCTGTTGTCATCTTTCCTCTCATACATGTGAGTGAGGGGGAAACGAACGTTCAAGATCG
>JBBDHI010000003.1:20800531-20812855 GCA_037177115.1 Craterocephalus stercusmuscarum
ATTTATATGTTAATTTGTTCATGTTTACATCTCTGGCTCTGGCTTATGCCGTTTTAAAAAAATAATAATTATTGTTCACTTATTGTCCACCATGTTTCTCTTCACAACAACATGGAAAGCACTTGAACACAATGCACTGGTAATTTCCACTTTACAGGTGGAAAGGCTCATCTTTCCCATACAACATGAAGGCACCATTATTCCCAGTTAAATAACTCGGTTAATGGGAAAAAATGGCTGGAATGCTTTGCATACGGGTGCATATCTATAACTGTGCTGCATCACATAGACTTTTAACAACACATTGTAAACATTTCATGCAGAGATCAGCTGTAATTATTAAAAATAAACATATAAGTTCATGTTTGATATAAAACTTTACTGTATTGTTTGTTATTAATGTTCCCCATTACAGATATTGTATTGCCTTTCGCTCTCTGGGTGACTCCTCTTATACCCAATTATGGTACTAATGGTTTGCAAATTCTGAATCATTTTTGTTTTAATTAAGCGTGATCGAAGTGACTATGAGCACAGGGCAATTTTTTGTTTTTAAAGATAAAAATTATCAAGTATCTTTGGTATAATTTCTTTCAGAGATCCCAACCTTTTCAGAAACGGGGTGGTATATACTAAATAGTTGCAGAATAACCACAAAACTCACATTTGAAGCACTAGCAGGCTGCTGAAGCGATGGAGGCACATTCCACAGCTGCTGTCCACGGATACTCAGAGAATTGGTACGTGGCCGGTGGGTGACAATTAAAACCTCCTGGGCCCAGTCATCCATCAGTCGTTGAAAGTCTTCCGGCAGGTTTTTGTCATGAGCGCTCATGGAAGCGCCACTGTATGTGCTTGTCTTGTTGTTGCTATTATTAGCCTGAGCTTGAGCCAAGCCCATCACAGGTTGATGAGGAGGTGGTGTGACACCGCTCTGAATTTGCTGCGGCTGATTGACAGCTCCTGATGCTGAAGCTCCAGATCCTGAGAATACACACACAAACACACAATGATCCTACAAACCATCATCTTAAAAGGACTGATAAAGTTAACATGATGCTGACTGAATTCATGCTGAGATGCTGTAGTACTACATACTGTGGCCTCGCTCTTTACCAAGACATAAACGCTTCAGGGTTGACCCTGCAAGATAAAAAAAAAAATGTTTAATATAAATTGTTGTCACATTAGCTGGCAGTAATGTCAGTGCAAACAAAGCTACTACTGGCACTACATCACATTTAGAAAAGGGTAAACAAGGCAGTCAGACCTGGCAATGGATATATCATGCAATGTGGATTAGATGACAGCTGTGTCATTGTGCATTTCTAGAATATTAAAGAAACAGCGATAGAAAGCAGAAAAAGAGGAGGAAAAGAAAATATTTGTCGTAGCTTGCAATGCATTTGCCATGCAAAGGCTCATACTGTATACACGTAATGCAAAGAGGAAAAATCACAAAAAGCAATATGTAGTGCAAAGTGGACGACAAGCATCAGTTATTGACAGGTTAATCAAATGTTCACTACCATTAATCTGAGACTTGATTATCCAAACCTCAAACCTACAGAAAATGATTTATTATCTTTACACTCGGTGCACCTTTTGGAGCAAATTTATCTACATGTATGAATCATGTCTGTGAGTGACTTTTGAAACAATCTCTAAATGTCAATTCTAGAAAATAAAAGTACTCCTAAGAGGTTTGAATAAGCAAGATCCACATCTGTGTAAAGCCACATTATGTAAGGCAGCAAGTAATAAAGATGAAACGAGGCAAAAGAAAACCCAGCAGTGGAATAGTTTCGAAAAGACAGAAAAAAAAAACCATCTGAAGTGTAGAAAACATGAAAAACAAAAAAGTGAAGCTATGCGGAAGAGAAGAGATACAAACAGATAGACAAAGACACAGGCCCACTGAGAAATCTAGCTCGTGGCTTGCTACTGGATTTATAGGTCACTCTCTCAGATGGTTGAGGGTAATTAGACCAGCCTGTGGAGGAGCAAACCAAGGGAAGAAGAAGATGACAGAGTAAGAGGAGCCCACTTTGAAATATCCCAAATTATTCAACAACAAACAAACAAAATTTACCACAACTGCTTTTCTCTGCTTTACATAACAACAAGAAAGACTGTTCAGCCTTGCCTTTCTGGTGTGTGCCGCAGGTGTTACCTTGTCCAGGGGGAACTTGTGTGCCGGTGGGGGCGTCTCCATGTAATCCAGAGTAAATATTATCAGAGGACAAAGAGCCTTTGAGAGAGCAGGGCTGCTGAGTCTGCACGGGCTCTGAGGTTGAGCTGGGGAGGTGGCTGGTGCACGACCGAGCCCTGCTGTGAGTGGGGAAAGAGGTTTTGGCTGGAGAACCATTCAAACTCACTGTGGGCTCACCTGCAGCGGCAGCAGCACCTGAACACACACAAGCACACATGCAGATGAATGTTTTTATTCCCAAACCTCTCTAAGAACAGGAATTATGACATAAATTTAAAACCAAAAAAAGGGAACTGACTGGATCTGGTGGAGTCGCTCGTTTTAGTTGTGACATTTCTAAACTGTTGAACCAGAGGGCTGAGCAGTTTTCCAGGTTTCAGTCTGTGCTTGCTGGACCTTTTTCTACGATTTGTATGAGGTGCAACATGAGAGAGCCCGAGGCCTGGAGGAGGAACTTTGCCAAGTCTGCGGTACAGCAGCTCCACCTCCCCGCGCTGATGGGCCTGCAGCTCTGAGATCTCCATCAGATGTCTGCAGAGATGAAGGCAGGAATAAAACGGTCACTCGCAAGCTAAGCAACAAAATACCTTATTAACAGGCACCAGAAGGTCACCCTTACTTCTCCCTGAGTCTCTGCAGCTCTCTTTGTATGTCAGAGTCTTCCATCTCTGAGTCATTATCGCTGCTGGCGTACGCCGAGCCGTGCACGCCTCCGTGCCTGCTCGGCGAGTCGGAGCTCTGCACGCTGCTGCTGCGGCCGGTGCGGCGGAGAAAGGCCACCGCCCTCTTCATCAGATCGCTCCCTCTGCGCTCAGAGCGATGCTGCTTGGACGGCGTGGCAGGAGCCAGCTTGGCAGGGCTGCTCTCTGCGCCGGAGTCGGAGGAGAGGAAGCGAGCGTGGACCGTGACATCCACGGGGACGGAGTTCGATGTCAGAGCGCGAGGCAGCGACCCCCGCTTCGCCATGGAAGGAGGCGTGTCCAGGTAGAAGTCAGGTGGGGCGGAGTAGCGGCTGCAGCGGGTCCTCTGCGTGATGTCATCTTCGGTGCTCACCACAGAGAATCGACCAATGGTGGTGGGGGTGGTCGTGGCTTCCATCAGAGCATGGTCCTCGCTGTATTCCACAGGGTGTGCGGGGGAGGCGGCGCTGCTCCAGCTTCTTTGCTTCACATCTCGCCTGTTGGCCACTTCAGGAGGAACAGAGATGATCTGCCAAAAACAGGGAAGGAACGAGTGTTTATACAGCATGACCCATCTGTAACAGCAAAGGATACAAATGGAGAAAGGCTGGTTAAAAATGCTCAAAATGTGCATCAAATTAAAAATATCTAAAGTGCCAAATATGCACAGCTTTAGTCGCTGGCTGCCCCCCACCTACAGAGGGAACGGATAAAATATACAAATCCTGGAAATGAATTGGTTGAAATCACATGGAGATGATCGTTTTTTCTCCACTTATAGAGGAAAATATCTCTTTCATACCTTAAATCGGCCTCTAGTTCCAGAGCAGGATGCGGAGTGAGGAAAGTTTCTTTTTGATAAAGAAGCTAGAAGAAAATGTCCAGAATAGTGAGTAAAAAAGCCACATTTAGAGCTAGTAAAAAATGATGCTGTACGTACCACACACGGCTGAGTCGCTCAGCGTGCTCAAACTGTCCATTCTCTCAGGGATTTGAGGCTTATGGGGGTGGTGGGATGAGAGATAAACAGAAATAAGACAAGTAATAAAATTGTAACTACTTATGATCCCTGGAATATTCAACAAAATTCATTGAAGTTTGGCAATGCACTAGTCTTAACCCTATAACGCCAAACGTTTCATATTAGATATGTGCAGTTTGAGACATTTTGCATCACTTTATGGTCAAAACTTTGCTCCAAACCCTGTTATAGACAATCTGATACTTGCTTCTGCTCCTAATGGACACCAGGAAGCCGAAAACTACACTATAATAATTTTGACATTTCATACGATAGTAAATGGATGACATTTTGTTAAGAACCAAATAAAGACTTTAAAGCCTCTAAAATATATTTACTTGTAATAAAATGAGAGATGCAGAGAGTTCTTGTACTTACCAGCTGCTCTCCTGTCCTGTAGCGTCCCTCTCCGATGGGCCCTGGTGTGCTGTTTCCTGACCCTCCTGCAGCACTGTCCGGGCCAGGGGGAGACTGGATGTACTCTGTTCCAGATCCTGGTGTCTCCGCCGCGCTGCCCGATGGATACATGGGAGCATATTCCTGGTAGAGTAAATTCCTTAGTTTTTCATCCAGAGTTTTAATAGTGCTGTCGACAAAGCCTCCCCGGCCCAGCCGTCCTTCCCCATCGGACTCACTGGGCCCTGCACCGTGTTGCGATGGCGCCGGGCTCTGCGGTAGCGAGGACACTTTGGCCCCTCCCACGCTGGAAAAAGGCTGATGGAGCACCACAGGCTGCTGCGGCCGCTCGCTGCGAGCCGCCGGTGCGTAGGAGAGAGACGGCGGCTCTTTAGCCGAACCCGGCTCCTGGAGGGGAAGAGGAGTGAGAGGAGACCCAGCCTGCGAGGAGCTCACATCCAGAGACAGGGGCATGACCAGAGGACAGCAGGGCACCTCGTCAGCAATCGAAATGGATCGTGTCAAATCGGGCATCTGCTGAGCTGCGTGGACTGGAGACACGGAGCCCAGAGGCGACCCCTGTGGCTCCTCCACAGGGAAAGATGTATGTGGGGATGATGGGGGGAGTGCTTGAGCTCTGGATGGCTGAGCTTGGTGCACACTCTGCTGCACGGAGCTGCATGCGGGCTCCACCGACGCCACCGACTGAAGGGTCGGGGGTGCAGACACAGGAGGCGACAGGGTGGCCAACATGAGCGGGTCTGTGTTGGAAGTTATCGGAGGACTACAAAATCCATAAATGTCATAGAACCCCCCACTTCCACCGGACATGGTGGAAGATGACCCCTCCTCTGCAGGACGAAAGAAAAAGACAAGCAGCTGGAATATTCAATCTGTTATGCTATTTCATTCAGTGACCACAAGGTGGAGCTGTTGTCCTGTTTAGCTGCCAGACACGCTGACGTTGCCAAGTGGAGACAATCACCTCTAGAGGGCCTTGCAGTGACACTGTCAGCGGGTTGGGTGGTGGCTGAGCTCCCAGGTGACTGCGTCGCTGTCCCATCAGAGGGTGTCTCCTGACTGGATGTGGGTGTCTCCTCCACAGGACAGATAATGAACCATCTCTTGCCTGTATGGAGAACTACAAAGTAAAGCCATCAAATTTTATATGAGGATGCAGAAAGTGCTCCCCAGGCATGCATATGGACACATTTCTGAAAGAGTATATTGTGTTACCATTTTGCTGATAGACAGGCTGAGGTGCTCCAGGCTGCTGATTCTGCAGAGATTTTCAGACATGAGCTTCGTCCTCTGCTTATGCAGTGCGTCTACAGCACAAACAATGAATACTTTCTTACCTCTCCAGCTTGCCCCTCAGACATCTGGCCTTGCAGAGGACTACAACTCAAAGTTGTGTGGCTTTCACCCTCCACATCTTCATTCAGCATATCTTCAGCTTTGTCCACAATGTCCTTCAGCTGGTCAATGAAGATTTCTTTTTCCAACAGTAGGATAAAGCCATTCTCTACCTGTAGATATTGAGTTGTAAAGATGTTCAAATCAGATATAAATTATAAATACATTTACAGAATTAAACAGTGCAAATTAAATGAGGTAAAACTTAATTCTAAAATACTGAACTCACCATGTAAGTGGCTATCTCCTCTGGAGCGTCTCCATCCAGATCAAATTTAAATGTCACCATTTTGTGGTTGTGAGTTTCCAGCTGGCATTCAACCATTTTATCACCGGTGTTACAAACCTGGGACAGGACCGAAGGGAGGCAGGTAAACTTTGCATTCACAGATAAGAACTTTAAGGATTTTTTTCTTTGCCACAAGTGACTTCGTGACTCACATTGAGCATGCTCAGTTTGGGCTTGCTGGTCTTTTCCTGCCTGGATCGCGTACGGGCCGACTTGCGGTGGTGTTTCCTGTGTTTTCCATCCCCCTTGCTTCCACTCGCAAAGCTTTCATAGCCATCACTTGCTTCTTTTCCAGATGCTACATCAGAGTTGACACTATCGAAAGAAAATATGAAATTGAAACTTTTTTATCGCCTCTGTAGGTGATGGCACATTTTCATGGCATGAAATTTAAAACAGACAAAAAGACTGAAACAAACAAAATCTGTGGAAAAACTGGGTACACACCTGTCATAGGCATAGCCGGATAATGACAACGGTTTATCACGAAGCACATCCTGAAAAGATAAAAATGTCTAAGTGTACAGTTACGTGCCATTGCTGAAGGTTTGAGCTTATCGACCGTGATGTGTGTTGATGTTTGTTTCATTGCTTCCCAACTAAGTAATGCTTTTTAGGAATTTGCTTGTAATCATGAATCAGTATAACAGAAACAAGGACAGGTTTTGGCTTTAATCCTACCTCTGCACAGGGCTCCTTCTGAACGGTGCTAGGGGCAGATGTTGTCTCTGGGTTTTGCTGAGTTGTAGCCAGGCTGGCACACTCAGGCGCTGAGCCTGTTGTCTGGATGCCAGAAGCCTGCAGAACTGGAGCTGCAGACTGAGCTGGTGCTGGCAGGCTGACCGGCACTGAGCCTAGGCCGGAGAACTGAGCTTTACCTGTGGTAGAGGATGCATCTGAGCTTACAGAAGAGACCATTGTTAGTTCTACGATGAGACCCGATGCCGATACCGGTGCATGAACTGGGGCTGAGCTTGCAGTTTGCACTGTTGTTGAGGCTTGTACTGAGATTGAAGTTGAAGCTTTAAGAAGTGTTGAGGCTGGCATCTGAGGCATAGCTGCACTTTGAGCAGATACTGGGACAGAAGGTTGATTTTGTGCTTGCGCCAGAGTTTGCGCTGGGGCTCGAGTGTCAGCTTGGGCTGTGGCTGAAACTGAGGCTGGAGCTGGGACTGGAAATGGAACTGGAGCTGGGACTGGAACTGGAGCTGGGACTGGAGCTGGAACTGGAGCTGGGACTGGAGCTGGCGGTGAGGTTATAAGATCAACAGATATGTCTACACCAGCTGCTGTAGTTTCTGTATCTGCTCTGCTTCCCCAGAGTGGAGTCTGACCAGCAGGCAAAACAGGTGGAGCTGAAGCCAAAAGGTGACCGTCTACAAGATTTCCGCGTGGAACGATTCCCTGCAACAAGAAAAGAAGAAACAACCCATTTAAGCAGACGCCCATCAGTTCAACCGTTCACCTCTGAATCTTGACACGCATGCCCTGCATGCATTACGTCGACAGCACGGACACATGACCACCGTACTATTACAAACTTCGCAAGACCGAACGATTACAGTGAAAAGTGATATATTCACCTGGACAGGCTGTTCAGCCAATTCCTGCTCAGGATTGGGGGCAGGGAATGGGGTGGGTTGCACCTGGGAGAGAGGCAAGGCATGGGCAGAATGGAAGCTACTAAGGTTTGGCTGAGATGTGGGAAGGGCACCCTGCTGCTGTGGCACTGCAGGGGATATGGCCATGGCGAGAAGTGGAACAGGGAGCGTCATACTGGGCACATGCTGAGGTGTGGACAGAGGAGTCTGGGGGGTGCCAAGAGTGGGTACAGATGGCATGACAGTGTGAGGGGTGAGAGGAAGGGAGGGGAGGTGGGGTGAAGGTGAGTAGTAGGAGCTAGACATAGGAGTGTCACTGCTGCTGTAGACAGACGGCAGAGGAGTTGGGGAAAATTTAGGGGGCAAGTGGCTCCCTGTTTGAACAACAGGATATGGTGAGGGAAACTGGGAAAGAAAAAGGGAAATGAAATAAAATGAAGAAAAGACAGCCAGTGGATAGATAGAACATTCACACAGGACCCTCGTACATACTGTAACTCAATCCTGCAACTTTTTGTGACTCAATATTTCATTAGATTTTTGTTTTTTAAGCAACTTGTATGTTTGGTCTTTTTGGGTCACTAATGCTAACGGGGCATACCTGGGTGCTGATCTGCAGGGGCAGGAGCTGAGGAGGAGCACCGGAGACTGACTGTGTGAAGCTAGTAGAAGCATCCGGAGGACTCAGGTGTGATGCAGGCTGGTCAGCAGAAAATGGAACAAAAGCAAATATTAGCTCTAAATTTTTGTTTTTTTTTTCTGCTTTGTGAGAAGGCATTTTGAAACTGAAGCGGCAAAAACACATATTTGATTAAACTGGCAAGTTTTTTGGTTCAAAGTACTCCACAATGTAGAGCAAGTAGGCAGCTTGTAATTCTGCGTTGTGCAGTGTGCCGCCCTACCTGAAGTGGGACAGCAGATGGTGGGAGCTGTTGCTTAAGGGAGGAGAGATAAATGAGAAAGAATCAAAATCCACATTAGTAGAAATTCTCATGCACGCACATACAGAGGGTAGCTGTAACACTGATCAGCTAAAACTGATAAAAACAGAGTAACACTGCTATTTTTGTCACAATGCGATGTTCTTTAGGGAAACTCTGCATCCAAGCGGTCACGTAAATGCCCCCTTTTACATTTATCACCCACTCCAATCACTTTACAGAACTGTCACATCACCTCAATAGCAGTCCTGCACATGACAGCAGCCGACCCTGCAAACAAAGTGCTTAGGAAGGAGACCAAAGAACAGTACAAAGAATCTGAGCTGCTCATCTGCTTCCAAACACTAATCTGATTTAATCTGACTTCATTCTATCAGTGATGATATTCTATTTTTATTCACATTTTACCAAGTCCCTCGACTCCTTTAGAAACTGGATTACATGTAGAGATGAGCCGTCCGAAAGGATTTATACTAGGAAGAGATTGCCGGGGTGAAGTGCACGGGATGGCTTTCAAACGTTTGCTTTGTAGTTCTGCTTTCTGTGTCATTGTACAGATGTGGCCAGAGGCCTGTCACAGCTAAGTGCGTGCAGTACCTGCTCCTGGCTGGGCTGAGCAGCGGGCTGTGTCTGCAGAGTCGGAGGCACAGCTGGGAAGCTCTGTGCCGTCTGTCTACTCGCATGCACTGCAGGGCCTGGTGTTGCCGGGGCAGAAAATGTCTGTCAAAAGACACAGATGATCCTGCATTAATCAAACTGTGAGTCTTAGTCATTATATTTATATGACTGTATTTGTATTTGCTACAGCAACTCAAGGTCAAGCAGGGGTGGCCACGAGTAGGCGGGAATAAAGGGATGTTCTTAGTGTTTGGTACAATTCATTGCTCTAAGTTAGAAAGGAAAGGGTAAGTTGCAGCATTCATCTGCGATCACACAGACTTCTAGTTTATTGTAAGGGACTGTATCGCTGAAGCAATCTAAACTAGAAATGGACCAGTTGCTGTGGGTTAAGAAGGAGCATGCGATGCTTGTTACAAGGCGGGAAGCAGCTGCTGCTGCGGAGCCACATCTGGCCTTCATGAAGACTCCTTCTCTAACCTACCAGTGAATCTGCTCTGCTTTCAGTGTTGAGTGGCGATAACAGCAGATTCCTGTCCAGACTTGGGGTACACCAGAAAGGGACATCCAGGGTCAGACTCTTGTCTAAAGGCTCAGTTAGGGAGGAACTAGTACCTCGAACCTCTCGAGGGCTGTGCATTGAATGATTGACATATCCCCTATCAGAGAGGGTGGGGGAGCTGGTCCTGCGACTGACAATGTGATGGAGGCAGTAGTTGAGAAGGCTGAGATCTCCACCTTCATGCAAACTCCGATGAAACATCGCTTGTGAGGATGGGGAAAAGCGGACAGGTGATGCCACCGGGGGCGGCTGACTGTTTCGTGATGGGGAAGAAAACGAGGCCAAAAAAGAAGGCAGAGTGGCGGGAGAAGACTTTGGCAGATGAGGAGACGTCGGTAAGCTTGGAGAAGTTTGGGTGGATGCAGAAAAAGTGCATTTGTGTGTGTGGCCCAGTGATCCGCCTCCCTTTGTCCTGTCCTTGAGGAGGAGGGACATGCAAGCTTTGCAGCGGTGGCGGTGGGGCTGTGGGCTGCGTGGCACACTCAGATGGACCTCTGAGGGAGGCTGTAATTTCAGGGGAAGGTGAGGTGAATCAGAATGAATTGCTGAGTCATGAGGAGAGTTTTGATGCAGAGGCAAGAAAGGAGATAATAACGAGGGCTTCTGAGCAGCATTTAAGTGTAGGGAATCTGCAACATGCATGGGGCTTTCTGAGATATCTGAAGAGGCCAGATCCTGAAAGGGACACCGGCAGGTACCTTGATTCATTGTCTTAGTGAGAGAGTGTTTCCTGCATTGTAACATTTCAAGCAACGAGGCGCTGCCACGCCTAAGATACGTCATGCTCTCAGTGATGAACGGAGTCTCATGGCATACAAAAGGATCACTGTTGTGACGCTGATCAGGTGTCAATCCAAAAAAGAAAATAGAAAATTAGATATTAACAGAAAAAAACTCCGGAAACACAGAATGAGAGTGAGAGAGCAAGAAAGAGAGAGAGAGAAATGAAACTGATGTAGAAATAACACTGCATGTACTCACTGTTTGACACTGATAAGGCCCCTGGTGCAGCTGGACTGCAGGCTGCTGAAAGGCCCCAGGATGCATCTGACCTGTGGTTTGCTGGTAGGCTCTCTGGTGTAACTGTGTGGACGCGTGGGGGTAGTTTTCATGTGGGGCTTGTGCTATGGGTTGCTGGTAGGCTCCCAACTGCAAATGGGGTTCAGCCTGTGCAGGAGGACTGCAGACCATATGAGCTGCGGAAATAGGCTCTGGAAGCGACTGGTAGGTGCCATTCTGCTGATTGCTTAGATCATCTAATTGCATGGTGGAGCTCACGCCACTATCAGCTGTAGTAACAGAGAAAAAAATAAATAAATACATAAAATAATTGACAATGACAGCCTCTGCAGGGAGGACAGACAACAGGGAAGGACAGTGTGAGAGGGAGACCGCGATGAAACCTTTAATTGGAATTTAAATGCTGAGTCATGCTGTCTGATTACTTTCATTTGGTACTCAGACGCTGCAGCCCACCCGCCCCCAATGTTTGTTTTTCTCAGACCCAAAAACTTATTTTTAAAACATGTTCTATGTAATCTGCTTCAGGCATAGAAGTGATGATTTATACAGTGGTTTCAGGTTTTAATC
Organism: Craterocephalus stercusmuscarum; assembly: GCA_037177115.1. Taxonomy (NCBI): domain Eukaryota; kingdom Metazoa; phylum Chordata; class Actinopteri; order Atheriniformes; family Atherinidae; genus Craterocephalus; species Craterocephalus stercusmuscarum. The sequence continues at coordinate 20,811,858 of JBBDHI010000003.1, forward strand.
GACATTGAGATCCTTACATGTGGCAGATGTGGTGACAGGCACAGTGCAGATGAGAGTCTCTTGTTCCTCATAATCTGTAGAGGCCAGTGTGGCTCCCTGGTGTACGCTGGTACCGGGCACTTGCAGTAAGTTCTGCTGTATCTTCTTCACAGCTACATCACTATTCCCATTTGTAGAGACAGTCCGCTCCCTCCTCCACTTTATTAGAGCCACACGGTCTCTGATAGACTTGCCCACGATCTTCACATCACACTCCAGGAAAAATCCTGATTCAACCTGCAGGAAGCAAGAAACACACATGCCTGAGATTAAAAGTAAAATACATCAAGGATGAAACTCAATATCCTTGTGCAATAAATCAGAATTATGTTTTTCCAAACCACTGCCTTTACATAAGTCTGTATGGAAAGACAAAGATCAGCTGATGAGTTGCTCCAGTTTCAGTAAATACTATGCATCACTATGCATATATCAAAAGAGTGATAGCCACAGAATTTAGAGGATAACTGGAGGTGGGACTTTAACGCTTCAATTACATACAATCAACACATTTGACTGCAGTTTAAATGCAAAACAGCAAGGAAAGTTTGTCAGTGCACGATATTAGGTACACCAATTTCACAGATGCATATGTCAGAGCTCGGCTAACCTCAGTATTGCTAACTTAGCGAGTTTGGCGTTTGACCCATCCAGCAACAGACAACAAATCTACAGACTTTTTATGGCGTATTGGAGACTGACGCTAAAAACATAATGTTTACTCTTCTCAATAAACAGTGGACCAAAGCGTCCTCATGCAACTCCCACATGTGCTCCATGATCAGACTCATGTCTAAGCCAGGTTGATGCTATTACTAAAAATTACTACAAAAAAGTCAAATACTGATGACCACAAATGAAGAATGTGGAAGAAAACATTAAAAAAGTTAAAACTACTGTAACATAATTAGAGAACAGCCAGAGTCTTTTGTTAAAGTAGCCTACTTATAATAGATCGG
>JBBDHI010000003.1:20925513-20939374 GCA_037177115.1 Craterocephalus stercusmuscarum
GAAAAATATGACCCAAAAAGAATAATAAGATTTATATGCTGCACCGGAAGTGAATAAATTACATTTTTCTGCACTCCAGAACGCTCGGAAAAGACAAAAACCGGTATTTAAGGGCTTAAAAAAAGTGGATTTTGCATATGTTCCCTTTAATCTAGTCTGAATATAGAAACTGACAATTCAGAGTCATATGTCTTGTTGTCTTTAACAAAACCTTTGTAGTATAACAAACTGATTAATTTTTTCAGGCTTCATAAATGATAAGTATGTTTGAATATCAACGAAAATTAATTCCATGCTGTCTAATGATATTACAAAGGGAATGTGAAAAGCAGTGGTCCAAGTACAGAAACCTGATGAACTTAATTAGTTACCAGTGCTGTCTCTGTGCTAAATCCTGAATGAAACTCTTCAAACTGGTTATTTCTGCTCAAATGGGCTCATATTTCTGTTGAAACTGTTTTTACAAGAATTTTAGACATTTAGATAAAGATGTTTATAGCTCTATATTTACTGTAGCTCACACTCCTGGATCAAATGACAGACCATGATCAAGACTACAGTATGATCATGTGAATGAGTAGGTCTGTTGACATTCTGTGAAAGCCTGCTGAATTTAGTATATAATCAAACACTTTATTTAAGCTGTCATTTTTCAGTGTCTTTAGAAGGCTAAAAGTTCAGTCAGAAACTGAGTAAGGTTAATTTGGGCAGATACTGCTGCTGTTAACAGAAGTGGCTTCTCTGGTTTCCATTTTGGGTGAGACAGACTAATAGACCAGTTCAGCATATTAAAAGTAATTGTAACATATCATTCAAACCTATTTTGTATGTTTCTGTGCAGCGTCAGTGTGTGGAGTATGCTCTTAAGGCACGTCCTTTGAGGAGGTACATCCCTAAGAACCCATACCAATACAAGTTTTGGTATGTGGTGAACTCCACTGGCTTTGAGTACATCATGTTTGTGCTCATTATGCTAAATACACTCTGCCTGGCTGTACAGGTAAGTAGTCAAGAGATCTCATGCCTAGAACCAATAATCACTGTCAAAAAAAAGTGCCTCCATTGAAAATACTTGTACCTTTTGATGATTGACATTATAGAGGATGTTGGTAATTTACAGCCCTGTCTTCTAACTCCCCTGATTTATTTGTTTTAATAATCCCTTTTCATCTATTTCTGCAGCACTACGGCCAATCAGCGCTTTTTAACTATGTAATGGACATTCTCAATATGGTCTTCACTGCTGTTTTCACTGTGGAAATGTTTCTCAAACTCATCGCTTTCAAACCCAGGGTGAGTTTCCCATGTATGCAATTACAATACATAAAAAAATAAACAAAACCAATAAAAAAATATAAATATCTGATGCTAAATTCCGTAAGTGTTTTTATTAAGATATCAGAAGATTGTGGCGGTGCCCCGTATCCCATAGTAGTCAGCAGAAGTAGCAGAAGAGCGTTCCTTACAATATAGAGAACCCATTCCATACTGAAAAATGGCACAACATACCTCTATTCATATCCAATTTTCTTTTAGGATTTAACTAATTTTTCCATTTACATGTAGATTAAGACAAAGTACTTCAACGGAATGCCAGCATATGGAGCTGAAGTCACAAGTCAGCTCAGGTTGGCTTAGGTTAGCTTAACTTAAGGCCAACAGCTTTTTTTGTATAAAGCTTGGGAAACATGAGAACCAGACTGTCTCTATGAAGCTGAATATAGATAAAAAAAAGAAGAACAAAAGAAAGGCCAAAGTCAGTTTTTCAAACAAATAAAGGCCTTTAGACCTTTACACGATATTTCAAGTCATAAAATTTCCAAGGGACCACCAGGCTAATAATGTTGAGTAGATTTTTTTTTGTCCAGTATTCATGATAAAGACTAAAGCTGCATCTTTCTCCTTCAATGGAATCTGAAAGCATGTTTTCAAAAATAGCAAACTATTCTAGTTATTTAGCAGATGATTTTATTCAAGTGACGGGTGTGCTCAATTATATACAAGTGATACAACAGTAGTACACCAACACTGGAGGTAAGGAGAGTAGCGTGTCATGCCCAAGGACACAACAAGAGTTAACTGGGAGAGGGCAGCAGGGTTTAAACTTTCGGGTAATTGGACTTCCTGTTCTTACCACCTGAGCCAATGCCGCCCTACTATTATTTTATTGTTAATTAAAGCTACAGTCTACAGTTTAAGAGCATTTCAGTTCTGCTAAGTGAAAATGTGAATTTTTTTTTCCCCTTTTCCTATAACGTGTTGGTTGACAGCTCTTTGTTCCGAAGAAGGACAGGATGCTAGTAAGAGGAAGAAGTGTGCAGTGCAGTGCTTTTTACTTTTTAATAAGAAAGATCTCGATGTATGTCTACTTCTATGTGGGTTTTCTTGTGCATGTGTGTGTTGGGGTAAGGGGAAGGGTCATGTTCTTTGGAACATTGTGTTAACTTGAATTTGATGTCAATCTCTTGCTATACAGCTAAACCACAGCCTGTAAATCAGAGCACTGTAATCATGAACTCCTTCACTAAAGTTGTCATCAGGGTTCTTGTGTGTTGTAAATCAGCTTTATGAGTGGATTTATATTTTAGTTTAAGAACACATTTTTCTTTCTGTTTTTATCACAATTATCTCAACCACTAACTCAACCTTGCTCAGGGATATTTTGGGGATGCCTGGAATGTGTTCGACGCCCTGGTAGTCATTGGCAGCATAGTAGACATTGTTCTCAGTGAGATTGATGTAAGTAAGCTCAGCTACAGAAGTAAGCCTCACTACTGCTTGACCTCTTCCTCTTCTGGACTCCTCGGCATCAGGTTCCAATGAATGATTTCTGGCTTATAATCTGATCTTTCCTAATACTTTATATTCCTTTCTCCTTCTCTCTCTCCTCCCCTGACCCTGCCATTCCAACTTCTGGATCATTTTTTACCTATATTTTATTTCCCACCTCTCTCCATCTCTATCGAACTCTCTTCTTCTGTTCTGTTCACTGTCTTTCATGACCATCTTTCCCCCTATACTTTGACTTTAACAGCACTATTTTGCTGATGCTTGGAACACATTTGATGCCTTAATTGTTGTTGGTAGCGTCGTCGATATTGCTATCACTGAAGTTAATGTAAGTACCAGTTTTCTCTTACTCCCAAGTTTAACTGAAGCTTTACAGCAAAGCCACGTGACTACGTAGTTTCCAATGTGCACACTTTGAATTTATAGATCTTTTTGCCGTAATCTGCAATTAATGAGTACTACGAACACATGCTTTTCTTATTTTAAAAATATAAGAAAAGTTGTAAGGAGCCAGTGGCTTGTTTATATAAAGCTTCAGTTTAACTTTCAGGTATATCTTTATATCAAATGTTCTGCATTTAAAACTTATCCGTCTCACACCTTTCTTGTATAAATACTGTTTTCTCTACGTGTGATTTTCATTGTGCTCTTTTTGGCTGCTTATTATGATGAAAATCTATGATTGTTGATTGTTAACTTTGTACATTGCGATGTGAAAATAGTAGTCCCTCACATTTCTGTGAGAGCTGAGACCTGTATTTGGCTCATAGCAAGACGGGTTTTTGATGTGGTTGTCTAATCTTTACTTTTGTTCGTTTTGTTTCCATAGAAACTTGTAGAGGCAAGTATGGCAATGACCAAAAAGATGTTACTTGTGTGTAACCTGTTGGTGTTATCAACTTTATCTTTGGTACCCCTGTAGAGTCGGTTAAAGATAAAAAACTCGCTGAATGGTTTACAGATAAGGGCAAAGATATAAACTAAAACACTACCAGCTTTTCATCTCCTAATGGTATTTCTCTGCACAAAAACACCCAAAGCAAAGCATAGATGTTGACTTTTGATGTTTGGTGCTTGGCCAAGTAGTTTAAGAAACTTGAAATTGAAGCTTCCAAGCATTGACCAAGATTCATGAGAGAATGAATGACAGAGAAATACAGAGGCGCTTGCTGTAGGGCAGTGTACCATGGATTAACTGCTTGACCTAACCCTCCTTGCCTTTCCTGAGTGCTCTGATGTCTGAGCTGCGGTGCTGTTTTTCTGGAGAAATAATTCATGTTTTCGGTGTTGTCTTTTAAAGTGTGTCTGCATGAGTGTGTTAACAAACACTAACTTCGTTAAAGCATAAAGTCGTGGTGTAGTGTTAGGTTTTTCGTTGTTATGCATGTATGTGTTTTACATGTGTACATTTTGTATGGTTAGATATGAGTGTATGCAGGTCTATGTGTGTTGTGACTGTGGGGAATATGACATTGATTTCATTAAGATTGATCATTCATGGCATTTATTTCTGATTTGCATCCAGTTTGCATGTGTGTTGTTCAGATATTCTCCCATTGGCTCATAACAGCTGATCTGTTATGAGTGGGCATTGTGATATGTTGAGTTTTGCTTCTTTGAGTTAAATAATCATTTAAGAGACTCATCTGAACACTGTGAACTCTCCAAATGCATGCTGGGGTGTCAGACCACCATCACCTCATTCCCTAACATCCTTCCATATTCCACCTTTCACAGATGGCTCTTGGCCACCCGCTCCATTCCCCTCCGGTCAGTGTTTTCCATAGAGCATTGTAAAGCTTGCTTTTTTTTAATGTTTGATGTTTTTTGCTTGCTACTGCCTTTAATCTTTACCTCCAGACAGAATGGCCCTGGAGCACAGAGCTTGGAAACTACACAACATTAAGGATTATTCAAACAGAAGCTGTCAAGTTCAGTATGTTAGTAAAATCATGATGGAAGTAGAAGTTTTTTCTAAAACAGTTTATTTTCCTTAACGTTGTGTAGGTCACTGCAGCTTTGCATACAGCTGCTATAAAGTATCAAGCATTAGGGAGCAGATCCAGTTCATTTAGTAGCCTCAAAGGAAGCTAAAGCGTACTGAACAACTTGAACTTTTGCGTCGGTTTTTAGTCCTAAATCAAAGCAAGGCTATTTCATCAGTAACAGTGCGCAGTAATCAGGTAAGACCATGTGAACAAAATAATTTATTGACCGATCACAAGATGCTAAATTAGTCCTGATTTTGTACATTCGCCTGAGCTTGGGTTAATGCAGCTGAGTCTGAGGTTCTTTGATGATCTTGTGTGTGTGTCACTGTGAGTGATTGTCTCTGTGTTTATTTCTGTCTTCTTGTAGTGAGCTCTTAAAGCTCAGAATGGAGCTCATGTGTAGCGCAGGTGTGTAGACTCCAGTCAGGTGCATGACCTCTCCTGCAGTAACTCTCACGACTCTCTTCCTTTTCTTTTCTTTGCCTTTCCTTTCCCTCTTATTTCTCTGTTTTCTGTCCCAGTGTTGGTCTAAAGCGCTGGTCTCCTTCCCTCACCTCTCTGTCTTTCTCTCCTTCTTCTCTGTTGTTGATTCACGTCTCTTGCACCGGACTGTGAGAGCGCCCTGCTGTGGCATTTTTGTTGCAGGGCACCACTGGCATGCATGAGTTGCTGCATTGCTATAAAATCACCACTGGCTCCACATCATTCGAATGTCTTGTGTCTGCGTGCAGTGCTACCCCAGCAATTTTGACGATGCAGAACGCATGTTCCATCAGGGCTGTGGCCAGGATTACCTAAAGAACCTCCTCCAGCTAATTATATTTTTGTTTTAATCATTTCTGCTCATTCTGCACCTCATACTGTTGGTTTGTTGTGCTGAAAGAATTAAATTAAGCTAAATCTGTCTCAAAAATCTCTATTTTTCAGTGCTGTGTCTCAAAAATACCAGAGTGAATCTGTTCATTTTGCTGGAAAATAATGTTATAAGTCTAAACACCACCACTGTGACTAATGTTTCTGCATTATTTTGCACCTGGATTTTCTTTGTGCACAAATGCTCGCTGACTTTGGCTGATATCCAATAATTTGGTGTTAGTGACCTGAGTAGTGAAATGTATGAGGGTGGGTCTTTATGAACAAATGTCTATATGGAGTTTGTTTGTTTAAGTTTCTTTGGCCTGCGAGGATTTTTAATTAAGCATATTCACATGCAGAACATCTCCAAGTAATAAGTAATGGAAATCTTACAAATGTCAGCCTGCTTATTGGTGCTAAAACTGATGCATTATGCACATGATGTTGGATTCTTGTCCAGTCAAATCATATGCTGATGTGTATTTGTGTGAACCTGAAGCTTACACGTTCGGCTAAACGAGGTATGCTAAGAATCGGAGTTCTGTAAAATCAGCTGCTGATGCTTTTCTCATATCATGGTCTCACATCTGTTATGTCAGTTAGTGAACTTTGCATTAACATTGTTTAAATCTCACCAAAGACATCTCACCATGAAACCAAAGACATCTCACCATGAAATCCATTTAACTCCATAAATAATGACTATAACACTGGGGGAGTGATAAAGTTGAGTGCCAGTCCTATATGTTGATTAAGTGATTTCATGTTGTTTGTCAGTCATGCTGCTGTCAAGCCCCCCCCCCTCCCTCCCCATAGAAATGTTAGCTGTAAAACTCGTTTTGTGGCAGTCGTTTTAAAGTGTTAAGATCATTTTTGTCATTATACTAAGTGTGACAGTAGACAGTGGTGAATAAGTGTCTGTCTTTTTTGTAGTGAACCTAAGACATCTTTGTCCTGTCAGTGAGGAGAGTAGTGACTTTGTTTTGTCTACGTCTTGACTGACGTGTACTGGCGTTGTGTGACAAAAACTTTAAATGTACTGTGTTTGGCCCACTGTGTGTGAGACCTGCGGGCTCTGTACAAGTCATTAATACAGGTCTTTGATTTTAAAGCCAACGGAGACTCCTCAGGTGGATGAAATGGGGGTAAGATGTTCCGCCCCCCTCCCCTGCACCCCCCTGTCAGGGCCATGCCATGTTTGGATTTGCATTTCTTCGTTTGTTACTCTCGTCTTTTTCACCTTCAAAGATCCGTTGCTTTTTTCAGTCTCGTTTATGTTGTCATGTTGAGGTTATCATTCTCTCTACTTTTCTACTTTTCTCATTTCTGTTTTGTTGAGTCATCCGCATATCTCCTCGGAACATATGCTTTACGTTTTTCTGAATGTTCGGAGTTATTTCGACGATGGGTGTGTCACTCAAACGTGACGCTTGTGTCCTGTTAGGTGGGAGCGCTTTTTGAGCCGCTCTTCACGTTTGTACTGTTGACACTGCTACATGGTCTCTGCCACCATTCTGGCGTGGGGTAGTGACCCATGGATGTCCCCTGGGATCAGGTCACCCAGCTCTGACCTGCGAACCTCCTAGCCGACCCGCTCGGGTTGGTCCCACTGTGACTCCGCATGCAGTGACTCTGGACTGAGGGTGCCATGCTTGTGCAGACGTGTCCTGTCAAGTATGGCAAGGTTTTCTCCAGCATGCTTGCCTCCTTGCTTCCTCCCCTTTAGGTCTGTTCAGTGACAGAGAACCTGACAGTGCTTTGGTCGCAGACTTACAGAAGCATATCAGCTGCAGCTACACTGCATGCAAAACTAAAATCTACTACAGTATAGTCTTAATTATGCGCTATCAAAGATTTTCTTAAAAGAAATGCTTCCTGCAACAAGAAGTTCAATCTGCTCAGCATTTCAAAATCAGCTTTGCTTCAAACATGAAGTTTGCTATGATGCAAAAGTGCAGTGCTGCTGTCTGAGCCCATATGTGTCTGGTAGGGAGGTCTTGGTTTATCCTGCAAAGCACAGTGAGGTGATCTGTGTTCACTCAATACGCTGCAGCTCACCCCAACCATCTGACTCAAGACTGGTTCTCCACAGAACACGGAGGACAGCGCACGCATCTCCATCACCTTCTTTCGTCTGTTTCGAGTCATGCGGCTGGTCAAACTTCTTAGCAGAGGGGAGGGCATCCGGACCCTTCTGTGGACCTTCATCAAGTCCTTCCAGGTGAGGTGTAGTTTACTGAAATGACTAGTGGCAGAAAGAAAAACTTGCTTGTATTAATCATGTCCTACCACTTTTTTTGTATTTGCCCAAAGGCCCTGCCGTACGTCGCTCTCCTGATAGCCATGTTGTTCTTCATCTATGCCGTCATTGGCATGCAGGTTGGTAACTAGTTGTGGAAGAAGTTGTTTTTAATCCAGCATATCTGTTGTTGAGTACAAACCCAAATCTTTGCTTTAGGTGTTTGGAAAGATTGCCATGGTGGACGGCACGCACATTAACAGAAACAACAACTTCCAGACCTTCCCCCAGGCCGTTCTCCTTCTCTTCAGGTCTGGAAGAGTCCGGTTTCATAGATGATTTTAATTTTTCTAAACTTTTTGTGTGATTAATCCGCACTGCCTGTCTGTTCTGCAGGTGTGCCACGGGTGAGGCGTGGCAGGAGATTATGTTGGCCTGCATGCCGGGGAAACTCTGTGACCCAGAGTCAGACTACAACCCGGGCGAGGAGATGACATGCGGCAGTGGATTTGCAATCATTTATTTTATAACCTTCTACATGCTCTGCGCTTTCTTGGTATGTAACAAATACAGCCTTATAGGGTAAACTTTCAAAAGTTTAACAAAATTGATCTGTAATGTGTCCATTTTCTTGAAATTTTTTTGTAAAGTTTGTAAAGACTATTATTAACCGCCTAAGACTCATCTTGTGTACCCCAACGGTTTGAAGGTCACTCCAGTCTAACAGTGTCGCACACAACACAGATTTCTCCTGATCCCCTAAATACCCTGTAGTTACCCTGAGTGTGTCATTAACACTAAATACTTTCTTTTAATGTTCATTATAAATTTTCCAATGAAGACCCTGAAACACTCATGCAAATGAACAAATTACAGATTTAAGATTTTCCTACTTTTCTGGAATAGAGAAAACTCAAAACTGGACACATCTGAATAATCACGTCTATGTGCACCATAAATCCTGCAAAGAGACAGCGTCACGCATTGCTGTGTAAAACTGTGTACGCCGCAATGGAATTTTGCTGCAGTTTCTGCAGCTTTTGATTTCTCTCATTTCAAAACACGATGCTGAACTTTCTTCTAGTAAAACAGGTGAAAGTATAGACACATTATACATCTGTATCAAGCTAATTATACTACTTTTTTATCCAGATCATCAACTTGTTTGTAGCTGTCATTATGGACAACTTTGATTATCTGACACGTGATTGGTCCATTCTTGGCCCTCACCACCTCGATGAATTCAAGAGAATTTGGTCTGAGTACGATCCTGAGGCAAAGTATGCGCTCTGTTCTGTAACATTTCTGTACGGTCATTTAACTCGGCCCGTTTCTGTCTTAAACTGCTTGTTTTCTTTCATTTAGAGGCAGAATTAAACATCTGGATGTTGTGACCCTTCTACGTCGTATCCAGCCACCTCTTGGATTTGGCAAACTGTGTCCTCACAGAGTGGCTTGCAAGGTCAAATCTCCACCCTTTTAATTGAACCTGATCACAAATTTCAGGCAGAAACGCTGACTACAGTTGCAGTTATTTATGTGCCATGTTAAAACTCTGTAACGTATTTCTTCCTTCAGAGGCTGGTAGCCATGAACATGCCTCTGAACAGCGATGGCACAGTGATGTTTAACGCCACCTTGTTTGCTCTGGTGCGGACAGCCCTGAAAATCAAAACAGAAGGTATGATTATGGATCCCAGTACCAGAGCTTACGCTCTGTATGCCGTTGCTGCTATCACATGGGTTTGAAAGAGCTGTGAAGTGGAGCACTTGGTTCTCAGGGATGTTTGTTTCCCCGTGGTGCAGGTAATCTAGAGCAGGCCAACGAAGAGCTGCGGGCAGTCATCAAGAAAATCTGGAAGAGAACCAGCATGAAGCTGCTGGATCAAGTGGTGCCTCCTGCTGGTGGTTAGTGGAACTGGCCCCTTGTCAATGATGTTACAGACACCTCCTGTTGTATTCTAGCACACATACTAAGCTAAAGAAACCTGCAGAGAAGCAGACGCACACACACACACACACAACATATGCTGCCTTGCTGCTCACATATAATTACTTCAAACTGTTCTTTCATAACAGTAACCTAAAAATACTCGTACACACACTTACTGAAAAGCTTTCTCCTGCTGTTTATGCTCTGCTCATGTTCTCCTGGTTGTCCCCTCAGCAGTGTGTACTTTATCTGTGTGTTTTTGGTCCACACTCCTCCCTCCTGCCCTGGATGCTGATGGAGACCACTGACTCTCTGCCGGGCTTTGGGCTTGCATGGCCTTGTAGACCATATTGCAAGTGCATGCTTTGTCTCTCTAATTATCTCTTCCCCCTCTCTCTGCTGTCTCTTCCTCTCTGACTCACTCTGTCGTCTCTATCTCATGTCTTTTCTCACCGCTTGAGCTTTTACAGCTTATTCTGCTCACAAATTAATATCTCTGTTTCCAAAACTGTGAAGCACTTCAGAATATTCTGAAGCAGTTCTGTTTTAGGGTGGTGGCATGGAACTAGTGTTGCCTCTCTATCCAATCTCTGTCCCCAGCGTGCTTGTTCAAAGTGATTCAGACCCCTGCTTCAGAATGATTCTCACGCACTCGGGCGCACACTCTTCAATTTAAAGAAAGAAAGCAATCAACAAAAAAGGGGACAAATATCTGCAAAACTGCGCCCATGCACAACGTCAGTTGTAGCTTTTAATACATCAGACATACAGAAGTGTATAAACTGATGAATTTACACAAGCATATTGACATGTATGACGCTCACTGTAGATCTGCATGTTTGCATGTGCTAAAGCAGGAAATTTAATGGTATTATGGGCCTTTAAGAAAGAATCTTGCATCCTCTCGCCATTTTGTAAAACACTTAAATAAAGAGTCAAAGGGATGAAAATGTTGTGCTACAAAGATGATAAAGATAATTGCACAGATTTTACAACAACTCATACTTTCCAACCTATTTTAACCCAACTCTGTAAAATCTGAGAAGGAATACTTTATATTAAAAACCGTTATTACTCACAGTGTGAATGAGGAAAATTTGGTGTTTAAATGCTAACTCCTCTAATTAAATCCATGAAAATTGAAATCAGACTGTCACGTTCACGGTTAAAGCCCCCTACAGACAAACTGACACACACAATTACACAGGAACACAAAGTGAAGATGTTTTAAAGCATTTTCTGTCCTTGTAATACAACAAAGGATCCTACTGTAGGTGCTGCACACTAAGGTACAGTATATACACCATCAAGATGGATGTATATAATTTGGACATTAATGATTTGGCTGGTTGAGAACTCCTAACTTGTCTGCCATCCAAAGCCGGTGGAGCCACTTTTTTTAAGAAGAATGAACGCAGGAGAAGAAGAGCCTCCCTTTTCTCTCCCAGGGTGTTGTGTGTAGTGGCCTGCTGACACAGGAAGCATTTGTGTGGTCTGTTCACTCAGATGATGAGGTAACCGTGGGGAAGTTCTATGCCACCTTCCTGATACAGGACTACTTTAGGAAATTCAAGAAACGTAAAGAAGAAGGCCTGGTGGGTGCACACCCTTCCCAGAACAACACAGCCATTGCCTTACAGGTGAGTGCTCAGGTGCATCTGTGAGAGTGAGGTGTGTGAAGGAGACGACGGTAGAAAACTTTGTGAGAATGGATGTTATGATATTGTTAAGTCAAGTCTGTAACATGTCTTTGTGCATTTCATTCAGATATCATCTAATGTTATGGTTTATGATCCAGCAGGCCGTTCATGATCTCGGTGTACAGTATGAATCTGTTACTGTGATTTACATGTTTTCACTGAGTGCTTTCAATATCAGTGTCCCCGTGTCTTTAAATATCATACATGTTGATGTTAAGCACGTGTCATTGTCTCCAGCAACCATTTCATGTTATCATTGCAATTCACAACTACTGTACAGCTTGTGGCCGTTTTTGTTACCTTACAGTGTACGATATATGGCTTCAGTATATTCCATATATCTTAAATGTCAAATAGTATACATCCTCTACTTTCTTTATTATATGTTTTACATATATTATACAAATGTTGCTCTGCATACATACAAAGGAAAGGACTGGAGGAAAAGGGATTTTTTTTTTCAGCAAACACAAGATACTCAGTGCGACAAAGCTGGATGCTCCTGATGACATTTCAGCTAATTCCCAGTTTTCTGGCGAGAACATCTGTCTGTCTCTGTGTTCTCATCTCTGTCAGTCTGTCGGTACTGTGAATGTCAGGTGTTGCATAGCTCAGGTGCGTGTATGTTCAGTATGTGTGGTGGTTGTGACTGTATTTGGTGTCGGATTTGTAAGGTGTGAAATGGAGGTCCGAGCTGTAGCGCTTAGCCTTCTTGTTGTCATGGTTACAGGCTGGCCTTCGCACGCTGCATGATATTGGGCCCGAAATTCGCCGAGCGATATCATGCGATCTGCAGGATGACGAACTAGTAGACTTTATTCCAGAGGAAGACGAGGAAATTTATAGGGTAACTGATTTAAATTCACACAAAGGGGAAATGTTTGCTTAGACTTAGAATTATGTTTGTCTTTATTTTTTTTAAAGGTGATGCATTAACAAAAAAATAAATATAAAGGGGAATGTACCAGATAGATATATAAAATAAGAACATAAATGTCACAGCTCGTACAATGTGTTTATTACGGGATATTGTTTTATGTAGATAATTTGTATCCTGTGTTTTTCCTCCATTTCAGTTCCAACAAACTAAACACTTCTGTCATTATGCTCACATTTTTCATATCATAAGCCAGCTTCTGAATTTGATTTTGCTCATATGATTTCTGAAACTATACCAGTTCTCAGCCTTAACATCAATAGGGTTTGTGCTGTGCTGTAAGAGTTTGAAGCTCCGGTGGTTTTACTTTGAGCATTCCTTCACAGCGTAACGGCGGCCTCTTCGGTAATCACCTCATGAACGGTGGTCACCGGCGATCCAACGGGCATCAAACCAATGCCACTCAGCGCCCTCTGCAGGTGCAGCCTCCGCCTCACTACGCTCACATGGAGCAGCCGGTGGGGCGCCTATCTCGAGCCAACGCGATGTCCCATCCCAACCACCACCATCATCACCACCACCACCATCACCACCGCCACCACAACTCCTATGGCAAGTCTCCCAAATCCACCAACATCAACCTCAACAATGCCAACGTGTCCAGCCTTCCCAATGGAGGACACCATCGCTACTACGAACATGCACCTCCGAACGGATACCCGGGTCTGCGCAACACCTATTATGACTACGACAAGCCGCGGACACCACAGGGTCAAAGGTATCTACACACGATGACATCCAAATAAAATGCAAAGAAAATGCTCAATCCAGTCTGAAACTCTGACACTCTGTTATGGGCTGTTTTAGCTTACTAACTTTTAAAATTACGTATGAATAAAACACGTAAAGCAACATTAAGTTTTGTTTGTAGAATGATGTAAAAAAAAAATCCTCTCCTTTCTCAACTCATCACTCTGTAAAGTTCATGTCTGAGCAGTCATGCAGTCATTAATGATCTGTAGAACATGCTGATGAAGGAAAATAAACATAATAAGGGGAACAAAAACAGCAAACAAAAAACAGACATAAATATATTGGCCTGTGAAAGAAACCACAAAGGGGACATACTATGTAAAAATCTCTTTGCTTTTGAGCAGATGCTGGTGTGTTTAAATTGACATGAAACTCAAACTACAACAAAACAAAACATGACAAAATAAAGCCATTGACTTTATCTGGGGCTCACTGGGTTACTTAAAGGAATACTCCGCCCTCAGAATGACGTGCCTTCATTTTCTACTCACCCTCATGCTGATTAACACTGGAACACTTTCTTGATATTTATCATGTAGCCGGAGATGTGGGGAGGTTTTCATTTCGCCTCAATTTGGCTACAATAATGTTGGATGGCGTCCGGTGAAAAAGGTCCATAAAAGTCCACAAAAACTTGTCAATATTCCTCCATACCGCTCGTCC
>JBBDHI010000003.1:21007172-21017960 GCA_037177115.1 Craterocephalus stercusmuscarum
CAGCCATGCAGGTGTGATATAACATTTGTTTTATAATATTGTGGTATCGGTACTTGGTATCGGCCGATTCCAATAACACAAGTATCGGAATCGGGAGGAAAAAAATGGTATCGGAACATCTCTACTCCCATTATATAGATATATGCTGATCGCGTGTAAATATAAATATCGTCCAAAGGAGTTCGAGTTGAGCCACAACTGTCTGGGTGAGTAAATGATCGTATAGCATGGTAGAACATAGGTACAGGTTGAAAAATACCGAACTTCCCCTTTAAGGGGGTGAGTAGCTATCTAAAACAATTTTCTAATATTTTATCTCATTCTTTGCTTCACAACATCTTCAAACATTTTTAGGTATAGTCTGTAAATTAACTGAGGAAAATTCTCAAACAATACATCTTGATTTCAGGCTGTGATGCAACAAAACAAAAAAATGCCAGGGGGGTGAATTATTATGCAAAGCACTGTAAATGAAAAACTAAATGGATAGTGACTGATATCCACTTCTCATGTGAGTATGGTGATATGAAATTCACAGAGGCTTGCTCTGCAAAATATGTTTTTCTGGCTATAACCTTTAACGTAAAGACTTATTTCAAGTCGTTGGCACTTAAATGCCAGTTTACACTGAACATAATTATTTTTGAGGTGCCAAAGAGTAGTGACAGTAATACTAAAGGCAATAGAAGAGATGACAGAGTTTGACAGTGAGCTTACCATCAGCCCAGCCTCTGCTCTTCTGACTCGCGACTCAGGACAGGCTGAATGAGGCACAAACAAAGGCATGTAATAAAATACAAGAATAGGCATATATAACAAATGAAACAAAAAATAAAGAAATATACCTTATACTAATTAATGCACCCTTAAATTGTTCAAGGTTCCATTCACATTACCAGACACTGTTTAGCCTTGTTTCAATAGATCCAATTTGAGATAACAAAACACTACACGCTTCCTGCACCTTATGACTGTCATGGGCAAAAAATTAAATGTAAATGGCACTTTTTTCAATTTGAGACCTTCTAATGTGTGCTATTTGTATTCACAATTCAAACTGTACATGTATGTGCAAGAACATTAGGGAAATCAAAATGAAGAAATTCTGAAATGGAAGCTATTGCTACAACTAGATTGCTGGCAGTGCTGTAGCAGGATGTTATCATAACACTACATGTACAAGCAAAAAGCCACATGGAATTTTATAGAAGTGCCCCAAGTCATGTGGAATAACCACATATTAACTATATATCGAATCCAGAAGCAAAGCTAAAGTGACACAAATACGAGTTAAAAATTGGAATTCATGTTCAGATTTCTGCGTCTATACAGCTCCCAACATCCTGAACTTGAGAAACTGTTGTTAACAACGCAGACTTTGTTTAGAATGTTAAGAAATAGCAGCATATTTGCATTTGATCAGCCTTGGTTAGAATAACAATCATTGTACACCACACCATATATGATGTTCATATGACTGGACATTAAACCATTAACATCACATCAACTATACACCCACAGCCCAAATAAAAAGAAAAAATGAAAACATGCTGTAACTGCACAACTCATCTGCAGCAACACAAAGGAGGGCTGAGCTGCTAGGCTGGGAGTGACCTCTCATGTTCTGATATGGTTAAAAAGCAACAAGTGGAGACTTTAAATTAACCTTACAACATTTCTTTTCAGTAACCAAAAACATTTGTCCTTGAAATTTAAACCTCAATGGCAAGATCGGAAGCTGCAAGGTCTTTTTTTGCATGTACATTTATGTAAAAGTTTTATTTACAGGTTTGCTTTAGCACAAAATGTTTTTGGGATTAATTTAATCACTGCAATCTAATTAACTGCTTCAATTTGGCTGCCCTTGGCTGCAGTACTAATGAACAGCAGAAAATCATAAATTACAGGGTATATTTTCTTTGTAAAGCATGCATCCTAAATTATATAAGCTCATTGCTGCATCGAACTAAGTTCTATGCAACACATTCTCTCCCAGACTATTATAAGAGATAGTGTTTTCAACCACATGTTACTGATGTTGCTATGGTCTTGGATCACCTACAGTAGCAATGTTGTCTTACAAAACAAAGTGCATGTTCCAGTGAACCCTAAAAGCAAGATGTGCAAGACATACATGGACTGGTCTGACAATATATTAAATGGACGGCCTTGCAGAAAAAAACAGGCTCAGCACAGCCACAAAGTATCATTTAACAAGCTAGTGGAGGAATCTAGCAACAAAAATGCAAAGAAATGCTCCACTGGTGATGAGCTGTGACTCATTCTGTGCTAGTCCTGCAGTATTACAAGAGAGCAATCTGGTGGGTGGTGGAGAATAGTGCAATAATATCTATTACTAACCAGTTCCAGCTGAAATATTATATATAGAGTTACTGTAACTTGTGAATGTTAACGGTTCACTTATTACCGATGCTTAACCTTGATTCATAACAATGGAGAACTTCAATACGTGCCTTTGTATTCCCCAACAGTAAATATTGACAGCTTACAGGTGTGTACAGCTCATTTTCAGAAACGTCACAATTCATTAATGGTATGCATTGTCTTAAAACAATGTTATCAATGTTACTGATAGCTGTATGCTGCTTTTTATGGGTCTTATCACTATGTTCATCTCATTGACTCATATGTGAAGGTTGTCCTTTGCTATCGAACAGTCAACATATCTATGCAGCTAACTGACTTAACCTGGTGCTGCATTTGTTAATGCATCCCTTCCGCACTCAAAACAGCAAAGTTTTCGCTACAGAGTGAAGCGCTGATCAAATTGCACTAACCTTTTTTAAGCTCAAGGTCAGGTTCAGGGCAAAGTAGCCCCTGTACAGATGCTGAACTATTCCTACATCTGCAATGGAAATCCAAATGAAATCCAACTCTTCTGGGCTGAGGGCAAAGTGTATCTAAAGTGGGTCAGTCGGCATTCACCTATCACTCTGTGCATGCAGTGCTCCAATGTCACACCAGCTACAGTACAGCGAGGCAGTGCAGGTCAAAAAGCAATTCACTTGCTTTTAACATTCTTGGGACACTTATCAGTAAATAACATATATTACATCACCTATCACTTAATTAACATGTAGTAAATTAAGAATGACTTGGATTGGTGCAAACTATTTTAAAGAGCAGCTTTATTCACTGACAACCACAAAGTATCTTATTTTCTTTATATAAAGCATTGTTCAGTCAATACATAAACCTCACAGACACATTTCATGCAACGCAAGAATGTGCAAAAAAAGCAACTCATTGCAATTAATATCAAATGAAGAAAGACCAAGTTTAAAGATTACTTATCCAAAATTACATTCAACTGAGTTACATGTGCAACAACAAAACATACCTTTTGATGTGGTCATGAGCGGTGGGGTCTGTGTGCCTAACAACACAGAAATAAGGCTTAACCCAAAAAGTTTCCAGCACTGCTTCCTCTGTATAATCAAATAGCTGTCGAACTTTAGTCAGCTGTTTCCGTGGAAATTTAGAAAAATCACATGCTGTAAGAGAGAAAGAAAAAAGAAGACCAGGTAAGAGAAACTTCTGAATGTGATCTCTCATGTGAAATGAAATGTGAAACATGTCTCTCTCAAAGGAGAAAATGAAAACAGGATTGGTGTACAGTCTTCTAAACGAAACATTTGAGTCTTTAAATAAGTGTTAATAAGCTCTCGCCAGAAGAATAGTGGAACAACTTCAGTAAATAACTATTAATGCAATTATAACACAATCTATTGGATGCTATTGTTTTGTAATTGTGTCATCACTTTTTTAAAAGAGGAAATTAGTTTCACAGTAGTAAAAAAAGGAGTATTCTAAATGCTTTTAAAAGCTTTGATCCATTTAATTTGGATCCAGTTCATACAGCACAGGCCTCAGAAGACTCAATTTAATTAACAGTGAATCATTTAATTAATAGTACAGAACATCCCAATGGGGTTGTCTGCAGGACATTAACCATTCACTTGTCTTATAGAGGGGACAAACTAATCATGCGGGTGTGAAACACAGTAAACAGCAATTCTAACCATGTGTTCATGTAAATACGAATGTGATCATTACCACTTATTCATAAATATTTCATTTTATTTTTCCATTTGAATAGGTTGTTTGCTAACCAGCAGCTTTTACCAAATGCACGAGATGGCTTACCATTATTGTAAAACTGATCGGCCAGCAGCAGTGTTCAGTAAAAGTACAGCAGCATTCAGTGTCATTACACGTATTCTAACAGTGATAACAAGTAGATATGTCTAAAAAAATTAAACGGAACAGTTTATTAAATGAAAAGATTAATTATGAACAACGATGTAGCCTTATTTTGTGGAAGTTAACGGAAAACATTCTGAGCCCACTGGTTAGCTAGAGATGAGGAGGGGATGGAATTAGCTGTTAGCTAACAGTTGCAGGCCAGACCTTTAATAAAATACAAAGCACAAGTGAGACGTTCACTGAAAGCATGACCACGTTCATAGTGCTATTGTAGAGTGATGCTGACCCATACTTAAGACAGAAAACCGAGAGCCCAGTTGTGATGGCTTGTCTGCTCAAATTTGAGCTAGCAGTGTAAGCTAATGTGGTGCGCCGGAGGGCGTTTATTTCACTGTACCGTGCACACCGGTGCTGTTATGTAGGGCGAGGTCATAGTCTATGTATGGCGAATGTGCTAGAGATGTTAATTTCATGTTAGGCAACTGTTGGACATACTATCTACAGTGTAATTACCCACCCTAAGGTGATGTGAGGCAACAAATACAATGCTAATTGGATAATTTATTTTACACTTCACATGCATGAGCTCCCAGGGTTTTCTATCCAAACAGCGAGACCACACTCGGTCTTGTGGGCGAGTTTTTTTTCTTCTTCTTCATAAATTCCACCCCACACTGACATGAAAACATTTTTTTATTTTCTAAATGTGTCATATTCAAGTTCAGGCATGACCAGCGGTCCTGTCAAATCTTAGTATATTTTAAAGCAAACATTTGTCAGATTTGCCTGGCCTATAACCACAATCACCCTGTTACACATTATTGATAGTCGCTCCAAACAAAAACAATTCACAAATGTGGAAATAAATATACAACATACTCCCCAAAACACCAATCTCCCAAATACAAATACTTGAAACTTTTAAAGAGCAACACGATCATTTTAAATATGAGAATGACTAACCGACAGCTGAAGCAGACAACGGTCCCTACAGGTGTGAAAAGCTCAATCACCCAGTTTAGATCGGAGGTATTGAGTTACCATCTGTCACATTCTCCCACCAGGTTTTCTTAATCACACCTTGCACTCTTGTATTTCATGGTGGCGTATTTAGCTCTGAGGATAAGTTTGAATTTGCCTAATTCCTTGTCGTTCCAGCCCTCAGTCGGAATCAAAACCAAAATGGCTCAGCTTCACCTAAATTTTAAACCGTGTTCAATGACCATTCAAAATGATTTGATCGGGCCTGGGTGTTGCCCTTAAAGTTAAATCCTTTAGAGTTGTCTTCTTACAACATAAGCATTAACTCCCTTCTGCTAATCACGTTTAAATACACTTAACGTCGCCCATCCTGAATATCCTGGGTGGCAAATCGGGCGCTTATTCTCCGCCTGGCCACTCAGCCTGTCAATTAGCAGGCTGGCTAAGCTCTCAAGCCAAAGAAAATACACACACATCGCCTCAGCTCCAGCCATGGCTAGTTACAGGCAAACCGCCAGGTAGCAACGACAACAGGCTAAACAACAAACAACTTCCGCCCCTATGCAGGTTTAACAGCAGCAAATGCAAACAACTGAATAAAGCAGGTCACAAAATGTGCGTTTTATTGGCTTTAACTTACATGGGCGCTGAGAGGATTGTGTTGATGACCGTTCATTTCTCCCTGTGGTGGACACTCCCACGGTGACGTCAAATAGCGTGCTCAACGTCAGAGAGGCAGACAGCGAACCGCCCTGGACGATCCACGCAGGTGATCCAGCGAGCAGGTTCACGCGCACTAAAATGTCTGTTGTCGCCTTTTTAACCAGCATTTCATCTGGCAGCATGGTTTATAAAGATTACGGCGGCCCGCACAGACCTAAAATGATGCAAAGGGCGTTTTTAAGCATTTTGATAGGGTGTCTCCATTGTGTTTTATGAATTTGATTTACCTAAATTAATCTCACGTTTAACTGTGCCTACGATATATAAAAATATACTATAGCCTTGTTCACTGAATATTCCAAAGACTTTTGATTTTCAGGGCCATCAAAAGTCTAAATTTTTTTCTACCTTTTATAATTAAACCACAAAAGAAACAATACTGGATTTTTTTTTTTTACTTTGCAGAACAGCAAAGCACAGAAAACAAAACCAGGTAGTGATTTAACAGCATTCACTCTTTATTCCACCTCAAGAACATTTACATTTCACAATTACTAGCCCCAAACATCTTAGATAATTTTTAATTTATCAGGAGAAAAGATCCTTGAAGTTTTTCTCCCACAAAAAGTTCTGGGGCTCCAAAAGCAGTCATTTCAACTTCTTTCAAACTGCACTCGGCGCTGATTAGGAGGGAAAGAATATAGAGGCGTCACAGCTTGGTAGATAGGCTGATGTTCATGCTGATCAGAGGGAGGTGGGTTTGTAGGATGCATGAGTGCAGGATCAAGAAATACAGGCATAGATGCTTGTTTAGGAACCAAATACACTGGCATAAAAGGGTGTTGTTGATAAAATTGCTGTTTTCCAGCCAGAGGCTTTTCAGTAGGCGCTGCACTGGTTACTGAGGTGGGAGCAGGAGCTTGGAAATGAGCATTTCGTCTTGAAGACAGATAATTAAGGGGAGGATGCAGCACAGGGATTTGGAAGGTTTGAGGATGCAGGTGTTGTGGTGTTGGCTGCTGGATTACAGGTTTGGGATCTGCAATAACCTGACTTTGATCCTCTGAGGAGGATGGGAATTTCTGAAATTGCATAAAGGGATATTGAGGTGCTACAAACTGCGGCTGCATGGGAACCTGAGGCTTGTCCTCCTTCCTTGTGGTAGGTGACGGTGTGGTTACATCATCAGTGGTGGTGGCAGGAGGAGCTGGGTTTGTTGGGTGGAACATTCCAGGTAGCATTGAGAATTGTGGAAAAATGGGAACTTGATACTGAGGAGACTGCGGCACCTGAGGTAAATGGGCCTGTTGGGCAGCCGTGTTTTGAATGATGGAAGGCTGTGTTGGCAAATCAGATCTGGGAAACAGGAAAAACTGTGGCATGAATGGGAATGCAGAATGCTGAGCTGCAGGCACTTCTTGGGTTTCTGAAACATCTGTGGCAACAAATGGAAACGGTTGATATTCCACCGGCTCCGCGGTGGCTTGACTGTGTGAGGGCTGGGGCTCTAGGTGTTGTGAAAACATTGGCATGTAAGAATACTGAGGATGCTGCGGTGCTTGATTATCCTCACGAGGTGGTGGACTTGTTCCCAAAATGGGATCAGTGCTGGATACTGGAGGGCATGCCGCCGAGAGCTCGAAGTCTCCCCACTGAAGGGTAAGCATATACTCCTCGTTCTGCAACAAAAAGACCAACTAAATCAAAAGAATCTTGACAATCCAACTTCAATGGCCGACCACAAGAGGGCTCCATCATACCTTGAACTCAACACAAGGGCCTCTATTGTAGGGTGCAGAAAGCGCCAGTTCCCCAGAAAACTCTTCAAAAGTCAGTCCGCAACTCCTACATGTCATCGACAGGGGCTGCCACATGCCAGACACTGAAATGGTTTGAATAATTTTAAAGAAAATTATCTGAAGCCAGTTTCTGGAAGCAATAAGCAAAGTTATGTCACATACTCTTTACTTTGAGATCCTTTGCTGCAACTCCACCAAGCTTCACCACCATCTTGGATGGAAAGCAGAAAATAGAGGGTGACGGCAGTGTTGCAGGACAAGACATCGCCATTGGTGCATCCCATAAACGCAGTGGCAGGACATAATCCCCTTCCTAGAGGAGGAAACAAGCAGAGAAGTTTTGGTTCAGCATAGTACGTGCTGACTGATTTAAATAGTGAGCTTGAATGAGAAGCTCACCTGCTTGTCAACGTTGCAGCCCTGATAGTCTGCAGCATACTGCACATCTCTGCGGGATCTCTTCATAGAGAAGCCGCATGTAGAGGGCATCTGAGACAAAGGAGTAAGTGGTACCTCCCCTGTTTGACATGAGAATTCTCCTTTTACAAACGTTCAACTTTGCATCACGTTTGAGCAAACACCCCCAAATCCCACCACAGCCTACCACTGTCCACAAGAAAATGTGGAGCTCCAATTCGTTTGACTGTCAGTGTCATTCGCTTGTCGCCGCATTCCACTGATGGGTCCATTCGCTTCAGTTTTGCAGCCAAAACATTTTCCAACACTGGAGACACAAGCACAATGTCAGCTGGTGCAATTAAGAGTTCCAAACCAGGCAAAAAATAGAGAGAAATTCATAAACACTGCATCCCTTTTTTAAACATTTGTATCATCTAATTCAGTTATGGTAGGTTGTGTCCTCATTTTTATTAAATCAGCTTTGCATGGTTCACTGCAGATTATGAAGCATTTCATCACTGAAGGAGGAAGAGTCCATATTAGCACACTTTCTGCATAATTCTGCTTGCTTGTCCAGCATTTTACCAGACATGCCCAATAACGAGAGAAGATCCAACACATTCCTAAATAAAATCACTTTTAGATCACCTAAGGCACTGGTTGCCAAGCTTTTTGAGCCACGACCCCCAAGATGACATGTATCAGTGTTGGTGACCCTCCCTTCCATGATGACAGTTGTCATGTATCAGACGGGTTCTGCAGGAATCTCTACTTATACGGCCTGATAACATCAGTCTTCATAAATAAGGAGGATTAATGTGGGTTTATGTCTTGTGTTAAACAATTAAGGTGTTAAGTTATTTCTTTATTAATGGTTTAATTTTGGCAGCCATGATAAAAATCCCAAATTTATTTGATAAATATAGGTTTTAAATTTTTCAAAACCCTTAAATGATCTCACGACCCATATGTGGGTCCTGACCCACAGGTTGGGAACCACTGACCTAAGGGGTCAAGACAAAACATTTAAGCCCACTAACAGGAAAATTCATACCCAAGTTTGACTTATTCCAAGCTCAAAAATGCTTGTTAGCTCATAACAGGGATTTGCACGCTGTATGTAATCAGATATGTGGATACCAATGCCTATTCACCCTTTCCTTTGGTTTTTGTGTGCATGCATCTTTCATCTGCTGATGCCCATGAATGATTAGCACAATCCATCAGCTCTAAAGGGAATTTATAAGACCTGAGGGGCAAAGTGGTAGAATTTAATGGGCTCTAATTAAGAAAAAGTTGTATCTTCGGTGAACAAAAATAAAAAGAACACTAAATCAAGACTATCCAAGTTCCTGGAGAATCGTGACTAATGGGATAAGTCCAACTGGCATGTTTCACTTACTATTTTTAATAAGGGGGGCGTTGATCATGCTGGGTAACAAAACATGTCAGTTGTGTCTCATCTGTTCACTCAGAAGGTAATTTAAATGCCCAGATTTAAAGGAAAAAAAGGGAAGCTACTGTCATTTAACTTTTCATCATTTTAAGTAAAACGCCGAAAAATAAAACTGGGCCGACGAAATAATTGTGGAAAGCTTCGGTGTATCGTACAGCCTGACACATCCCTTCAAACAGATATAGGACGCCAGCTTCAACACAAACTTACCTTTAGTGGAATTCAAGTCATCCTGTTGGTCAGTTTTGAAGGTGAGAGAACCGCGTCGTGTTTGGGCCGCAGGTTCAAGTTTAAAACCAGACAGCACACTGCTGAGATGATGGCTGCCCTGCACTGAAGGCCTCCGCATATCGGCCTCATCAGCTTGTCCATCACAGAGTTTGAAGGACGTTAGAGTGATCATTAATGCGAAACACGACAAATAATTCTTCCAAGGCATCACACCTCTTTGACTATACCAGCGGTGTGCTTTAGATAAATTAAGCGTTTGCCAAGACCACCACGGCGTCGAATACTCGTACATATAGGCTACTGATGAAATTAATTGCCTAATCAATTACTGCCACGTCACTCTGAGCACCTGCTACTGCAGAGAGGGATGATGACGTAGGCCAAGTCTAACATGGCCGATCTAAAATGAACAAATCATGCATGTCGAAAGTTTTTCAGCCAACTGCTTTATTTTTGGAGTTTTCATAGACAAGCTACAACTAGCGGGGGATAAATTATGTCCTTCAAACAGACTTCAATTTGTATTTTCATTTTTCTTGAACTGACCAAATATTTGAGGTTTTGTTCTTTGCAGTGTTGTCTGTAAATTCAACAGTGTCTCTTCAATTAATGTTTTTTTCTTAAATGATCCATTCGTCAGTGTGGAGCGACTTTAAAGATAAAAAAAAATTTCTTACAATATGGTGAGGTTCACTGACTGGATTGAAATTAGGAGAAAAGCAGCCAATTGTCCAAAAACAACATTGGAAATGCCTTTCAGAAAATCTGTAGAATTATTGCTAAAGACCACTTAAAAAGTTTATAAGAAAGCCACAGGAAACAATATGTAAGAAATGATTGACTCAGGACTTCTCCACAACACTGTGGTACATATAGGCCTACAATTGAGAGAGTAGAATCAGTTGTAATTGTCATTTATGTAAAGCATCTTTATTTAGAAATTATAAAGTAAAAATATTGGATAGATAGATAGATAGATAGATAGATAGATAGATAGATAGATAGATAGATAGATAGATAGATAGATAGATA
>JBBDHI010000003.1:21030641-21043866 GCA_037177115.1 Craterocephalus stercusmuscarum
AGTTGAGACGCTGTATTTTTATGTGTTTGGGTTTAAATTTCTTAGTAAATGTGTGTTTCCTGCAATGTGATAATAGCACAAGTACTCAATGATTATCCTAAAACATAATATCCTGCAATCATACTTAATGTATGAACGTGCTTTATGACAGGTTCAGGTGACCTCAACAGAGATTTCACCCCAAATGTCAGTGCACCAAGGGTCTGATCAGCAGCTTCAGGTGCAGGTATGTTTCTACACCTCTGTTACTGTACACAAGGTATATTGTTTTGATTGAAAACTCAAAAGCTCTATCACATCGGGATAATCCTGAGGACTCTGTTTTGATTGGGAAAATGAATTGAAAAAATGTTTTTAGCTTCACTCCATTTTCTTTTCCAATGCATTTTACTGAACCACTTCAGCCATGTCACTCTGAAACGACTGATGACAAAGAAGGAATATTAAAATCTGGCTCATTGTTTGGCAAAGACCAAAAATGGCTCGTTCACTGCAAGTAAACAGTGGAGTAACTCTAAATATATTCAGCTTTGACCATTTCTGTTTTTACTTTAGTGTTCAAACCTAATACGGTTTTCACCAGAATCTGTCCTGTATGAGTAGCAACTAGCAAGAGAGGCAGAACGATATCCACCATGTATGTTTGGTAACATATGTTGTCTCATATGTCACTTCTTTTCTTTGGTTCACTGGATGATCTGTTTTTTTTTCACACTCTCAGCATATTAGATCAGAGATTACATGCTAACGGACAGATCCCGTTATCAAGAGGACCAGAGTTCACTTCTTTGATTTACACCAGAGTCCAAATGCATGTTCACACTACTCCAAATGGACCGGACTAAGTGTGGAAGTAGACTAGGGTTCATGTAAAGCAGACCAAACAGTCTGAGTGTGAATGCGCCCTAAGTGACAACCAGTGTAATCGTCTAACAGCCATCATTGATGCACTTAATCTTCACAGACTTTTGAAGACAATTAAGTTTGATGTTTTGAACATATGCAATCTAATTTTGGCTAATAACATTAATTAAATATCTAAATATCTCATTCTCAAAGGTTTTTTTTTATTGTTGGTGAAGAATGATTGCAGTATTTAGTAATTATTTTCACAGAACAGGAAAGTTTTTTCCACATCCACTTCTCTTGTTTTTTGGGGTTTTTTTTTTTAAAACGCATTAAGTATTGTTTGGAACTTTTAGGTATTTTTGTTTGGCTTAATCTCACTTTTTACAATTATAATTCTTTTTGTTTTTGTCTTTTCCAATTTCCCAGTAATCTATTTGACATAGAGACTTTTTAATGTCTGTATTGATTCACAATTCTCTGCAGAAACTCCATAAATTGGAAAAAACACTATCTAATTTTGCAATAATTCTATAAAGCTCCCAGCAAAAGTAATCTCCTGGGGTCAATGGTGGTGGGCCTGTATAGTTTGATGCTTCCCCTCTGATCCAGGTGCAGATTCAGGAACAGCAGGGTCAAACTGTTGGCCAAGTTTTACAAGTGGCTTCCCCCTCTCAGCAGAACCTGCAAGGAATCTCAACAGCTCAGCTGATCCAGCAAGGAGAGCTTACAGAGGAGCAGCAACAGCAGGTATGAGATTCATATCAGTCATGCAAGTACACCCAAGAAGTGCCCTATTGCCTTTTTCTCACTATGCTGACTTGTGGTTAACAGATTCAGGCTCAGTTGGTTGCAGCCGTAGCTGGAGGACAACAAATCCAGTTGTCAAGTGGTGAGCAAATCCAGTTACAAGGAGCCCAGCATATTCAGCTGCCAGGGGGGCAGCAGATTCAACTTCAGGCTGGCCAACAGATACAACTACAAGATGGTCAACAGATTCAGATCCAGACCATTGAAGCCATGGCTCCTTCCCAGCAGGAGTCTCCCAGGGAAGCTGAGAGAAGGCCTGGCACTGTTGCGACTGTTCTTCAACCGGCTAAGAAGCGCAAGGTGGATGTACCTCTTGCTGTTTCCTATGCTGTCCCACAGGGCCAGCAGGTGGCTACAGTTCTTGCCATCCCTCAAGGGCAGCAGCAAAGCTATGTGTCCCTACGATCAGATTTGCTCACAGTTGACAGTGCTCAGCTGTACAGCACTACCGGAACAATCACAGGCCCTACAGGTGAGACCTGGACCATCCCTGTGTACTCCACTCCACAGCAGCAGGGTGTAACTCACATTGCTATACCACAGGAGACCTATAGCACTGTGCAGGTTACTACCAGCAATGGCAAGGACAAAATGTCCCCCAATTCTGCAGCAAGGTCTGCAGATGTGGCAGCTTCCACTGCGACACAAGAAGAAATAGTGCAGACCCTGTTCCCAGCACAGTTCATGAATGGAAACATCCACATCCCTGTGGCAGTGCAGACTGTAGGAGGAACTTACAACACTACACAGTCTGTACACATATGGGACCCAAATCAGCAGCAGAGCCAAGGGGAAGGACAAGAGCAGCAGCTCCACCTGCAGGTTAGAAAAGATTTTTCATCTACAAGAAATGAGTCTGTCCAATGCTTTTTTCTCTTTCTCCACAAAGAATTAATAATCTTCACATTTAATGTAGCCACAAAGTTATCACAGACTAGTCCAAATCACAGACTCAGTAATCGTTTTTAAAATGTTAAATGAGTCTTGTACCACTGTACACTCAAAGCTAATTTGTTTGAACTGGTTAAAAGGTAGGTATTCTCACTAAAACCAGCTGGTTATATCTTTTCTCAAATACCGAGAGCAGCGTTTGTATTTCAAATTGGAGCCGAACCAGGTGTTTTTTCCCAAACAAAAACCCGATAGATGTGGGAACTTTTATTAAACTTAAGTTTTCTGTTAAATTCTCAAAGAAGACAGGTAAAACAATAATTTGCACATAAACATTGCACAATCAAACTCCAATCTTGCTTCCTTCTTTAGCAGAATAGCAAGTTTAGCCTCCCAGAAAGACCAGGAGAAACTCATCCATGCATTCATCTCCAGTAGACTGGGTTACTGGAATTTCATTCTAACAGGACTTCCTGAAAAGAGCATTAAACATCTGCAGCTCATCCAGAACGCTGCTGCTAGTTTTAACCAGGACTAAGAGATCTGAGCATGTCACACCAGTTTTAAAGTCTTAACACTGGCTTCCAGTCAGTCAGATAATAGATTAAAGCTCTTCTGATTGTTTATGAATCCCAGAACGGTTTAGACCCTGAACACATCTACGATATGATCAATAAATATAAACCTGCAAGAACTCTTCAATCCAAAGACTCTGATCAGCTGGTCCAGACTACACATGAAGCAGCTTTTAACTGTTTTGCTGAAAACAGGTGGAACAAACTTTCACATAATGTAGAATCCAGTTTAAAACATCTCTGTTCTCATGCTCTTCTGAATTAAATCTGCACGGTATCTTTTAACTTATTGATTTTTTTAATGTGTTTTTAATCTTTTTAATAATTTTATTGTGATTCTAGCTTGCCTTTTACTACTTTTTAATGGTTTCTTTGCACTATGTGTATTGCTTTTAATATTTTATGTGAAGCGCTTTGAATTGTCTTGAACAGGAAATGTGCTTTACAAAAAACTTGCCTTGCAATCTTGCAAGTTTAGATTTTTTCTTTGTTTTTTTTTTTTTATTTAATTAAACAGGGCCAAGTGGAGGCGGAGGCTGATGCTGAACCACCTGCAGAAATTCTTGTTCCCGTGTCTCTAAAACCAGAGGAGGGTCTGGAGATGTGGCGCCTGTGGGCGAGCCGAAAAAATGCTGAACTGATCAAGCAGGACAAAACAAAACTTGCACCTATAGGACGTGAGTAAACTAATATATATAATCTAACGTGTGTGTTGTTTGGATTACTGATGATTGGCTCTACCACTGGAACATTTCTCTGGTTGAACTCAGGTCGCCAACCCCTGCGCTTTCAAGAAGACTTGGTGTCCAGTGCAGTAGCTGAGCTAAACTTGGGTCTTTCCCTGATGACTCAGGAGGCACAAGGCCCAGAGGGAGAACAGTTTGCACCTGACGTTCTATATTACGTGTTCCTGTGTATACAGAAGGTTAGTATCCCCTCTTTTAAGCTCAAAGATGCCAACAGGCTACCTAAACGCACTAATGAATGCTTTTATTTTTACAGTATCTGTCTGATAATGGCCGTGTGGACGACGTTTTCTCTGACCCATATTACACACGTTTTTGTGAAAGTTTACACAAAATCCTGTATGACTGGAAAGCCAGTGTTCACCCTTTAGGTAAGGTAGAATCACAATGAGGTCTCATGCAATTGTTAGATAGATTACTAATTATTTTCATCTTAGGTTACATCATTCCGAGTCACGTGACCGAGGAGATGCTGTGGGAGTGTAAACAGCTTGGTGCGCATTCACCGGCCACATTGCTCACAACTCTAATGTATTTCAACACTAAGTGAGTAACGGCCACTCGGTGTCCCTGGCCTGGGTTTTTCCTTTTTACATGCAGATGGAGCTGATTGACGTTACATTTTTCTTTGCAGGTATTTCCGCCTGATAACACCAGAGCAACATATGAAAGTAGCTTTCTCAAAGGTGTTGAGACACACAAGGAAGAACCCTGTTAATGCCAAGGACAAAGCAACCAGTATTCGCCTTCTCAAAGTACAAGGCCAACACAGTGCTGGACAGAAAGGTAGTCTATTCAGTGGCATTCATGCTGGAGTCTCGCGCTGCATTATTTTTATCTTTTTCACACCTGTCCTGTAACATCTCATTCAGGAACAGATGACATGTATGAAGAACAGATCGAAGACCCCGAAAATCCCCTTCGTTGTCCAATTAAACTTTACGACTTTTACCTGTTCAAATGGTCAGTGGTTCATGATTTCCAAAGTCCCAGTGAACTGGATAGTAGCTCTGTTTTCCCTCTAAACACACAACTCTTCTTCTTTTCCAGTCCTCAAAGTGTCAAAGGGCGCAACGATGCGTACTACATGACTCCCGAGCCTGTCGTGGCACCTAACAGCCCAATGTGGTACTCATCACAGCCCCTCATGCTTCAACAAGTGGAACACATGCTGGCCCGCCTCATCGTGGTCAGAGAGATCCAGGAGATCATCGGCAGCGGTCCAGAAAACACGAGCTAAAAAGAGAGGGCTGACGGGACTCCTGATTGTTGACTATGCAGTATCCATCCCGTCTCTATAAACCTCAATAGCTAATAGCCATCTAATAAAATTGGGACAACTTCTGAAACAATCATTTTCTTCTGAGGAGAGTATCATGATTGCACTCACTAGTTTCAGAGTTTTCTCAAAACAGCTGATTGGGTGGACACTTCTTTATGGGACTTTCTTTGTGAGGCATCAGCTCTGTAACCTTTGAACCTGCAAGTAGAGCAAGGTTTAAACCTCACAGATACTCCTGAGCAGAGGTGGTACATTTACCTGTAAAAGTCTTAGTTATTCAATCTATAACTTGCTCTCGTGTCTTACTTCTTTTTGAGGTCTCTTTATGATGGATTAAGGCTCCGCAGATAATCACAGGGGACCACTGCTCAGTTTTTGATATGAGGAGTACAATTTGGACAATGCATCAATTTGTTTAAAACTGAAAAACTTGTGCCTGCCTTTTATCTTTTTTTTTCTTAAATGTAATTTAGTGCTTTGAATTTTAAACATTTTGGAGATTGGAAAGATTGGGAAAAATTATGATTGGAACACCCTTCAAATACTTTTTGCCAATTTATATAATCATGTATGTGTGTACAGTAGGTTATTAAATAATGAAAATGGATATATCTTTGTATCAAGAGTCGTCTTAAACACCCCAGAAAAAGGAAAAATGAGCTGTGCCATTTCAGAATCACAGCACATTAACACAAACGGTTCACTTTAATATAAAAACATTTTATTTTTGACAGGCTCCACATTTGCTGCTGCTATATAGCTGTTGAAAAAATTCCCTTAATATAGCAGTCAGATATTGCACAGTTTGTTGAAATTTGTTGAATTATGGAGATTATTCTTCATTTTTACTCGGAAAAGTTAATTGCAGACGATTCAGTGTTTGCATGAAGTACTTGGGCAGTGGACAGGAGACATTGATGTCAGCTTGGCTGTGTCCTGGAAGCATCAGTTGTCTTGCGTGCATATGAAGAGGAAGATACCGGGTCTTGCTCTGCTCCAGCCCAAGTTTTGTCAGCGTGCGTTCTTGTAATTTCTGTGGACCGAAAATCTATTCATTAGTATTACTAGTAGCAACAAAGACTCATGCGTCATCCTGCTCTGATTTGAGAGTAATCAAGTACACAACAAATGATCCTGAAAAGGAAACCTTTTGGGCCCCACTCGAGTAAATTGCTAACTAACAAAAAGACGGCATCCCTAGTTTCTATGATAAAAATTTTAATGTCAACAACTTGGGGAATATAAAGTACAACATAATGATTGACCCCCTGTTCACTGTGCACTAAATTACCAAAGCCAAAATTCTAAAATGTGTCTGGCAACATGGGATAGTACTGCATATAAAGTATAGGTTTGGACTCTCTGATGTGAATATTAACAGAATTTTTTCCATATTTAATTGCAGCTAATAAAGTGGTGAAACAAAGGGTTAGTTGAGGGTAAAAGTTCAAGATAAAGAAAAATTTAACAGGACTGTAGTGACATTTTAAAGACTATATACGGAAAAGTACAGCTAGAAACAGTTTATTAAAAACATCTCTACATCATCATCGGTGGCTCTACGCCTCCACATTCATCACTGATCTCAGATAATTTTATTCATGTCTTTTTTACCTCATGTTTAACGGGAGAGCTAGTAATCATACACTAGGAGGCAGTTAAGGCTGGTGCCCTCTGTCATGACTCTGTTCTCAGTGCTATACTTTAAATATATTTTACCTGTGGTGCCAGTTTACTCCAATGGGAATATTTATGGTCCCCTAGAATGGGACATGCCAGAGCAAATGCCATGTGGACCCTCATCTGGTGCTTCACATCTGCGATATAAGAAATGAGGGGAAAAAAAAAAGTATCTATAAACCAGATTACGATGTTATCCGTTACACAATGTTTTTCCAAAAAGAGTGATTTTACCAGTTATAAGCTGGAGCTCTACGAGGCTGCACCCACTTCTGCTGTCCAGGACTCTGTACTTGGTCACTGCAGGCTGTGCTTGACGATGGCTTCGGACTTTGGTTATTCCATCACCTGTATCGTTGACTCTAAAGATTGGACTCAGAGCCATCTGAAATCAGAGAAGTAATGAGACTGCAGAAATATGTACACAAATAAGAATCCTTAATTTCACTGATTGTTTAGTAATTCACTTTAGAACAAGGCTGCTCAGTTCAGTCCTATGAGGGCTGCAGTCCTGCAGGTTTGTAACGTGTCCCTGTTATAACACACCTGGCTAAAATGAAAAGAAGCCAACAACCTATGAAGCTCTGAACAATGACGCATTCATCTGAGTCAGGTGTGTTTTGGCGGGGATACGCTGCAGGAGGACTGTGTTGAGAATCCATGTTTTGAACTGCTGAAAACAGCCAAAGCAGGCTGACTATTCAATGCAATTAACAGCCCAAATAAAATGTATAATTACATGTTTATGTTGTATTTCTTAGATACAAATGCGTTTTAAGATTTCCCTGATGACTAAACCAATCATCAAAGTTGCACTGAATTTTCTGTTTAAAGCACTGAAACCACAAAAGAAGCACCTTGAAGTGCGGCTGTGGACCCGTAACCTCTTTTTCTATGACGGGAATATCAATCAGTCCTTCAGACGGTACAGGAACACCAACTGTAACAACCCTGAGAAAAGAAAAGTCAAGTTGCAAGACACCAGTGGACATCTTGTACTAAGTTACAGCATGTAACATGACTTTTACAACACAGACCTACTCCATATAATCAGCTTTCATCTCACCAGTATTTCCTGTGCACTTGGTTATGTTTATTCAGCGCGAGTATGTGCTCTACCACTTTTTCACTCCTGGCCAGCAAAAGAGCTCCTGCTGAGTCCTTCTCCATTCCCAGGCATGGAAGCAGCTGAGAGTCCGATTTTAGCTTCATCCCATCCATCATTTTTGAGAGAACAGGAAGCACAGAGGAGACGGACGTAACATTGCAATCCCCTGGGAGACAATAACAAAAGCAAGTTTGCATTTAGTCATATCTAACCTTCATGATGACATTTTTATACAGTTAATACTGTTAATGTCTCGGCAATACTTGGCATACTGGCCAATATGCACACTAAGAGCTTTATCAAAACCTTAACGGTCACTTGTTCATGCAGTCGTCTTGATGCAGCAAGTCAGTGGCTAAAATTACTAAACACCCTGATTGAGGTCCAGTTCCAGTTAATTCACATCAAACAGAATGAAAAGCAAATCTGATGAGTGGTTTTTACCATTGCAGGCTTAGTTAGTCAGTCTAACGCGCTAGTTTGAGTGTTTCTGAAACTGCTTATCTAAAATTTTCTGCACAACTGTCTCTTAAGTTTACTCAGAATGATGAAGGAAAAAAAGAGACTGAAACAATTTTGTGAACTTAAACTCCTGGTATTTGAGGGAGATTAAACGGAAGTTGATAGAAAAGTTTATCACAAAAGAAGGATCTGAATTGAGGTTTCCATGATGTCCTCAGTTAGTTCACATCAGCTACAAATTTTTAACAGCCTTGTTTTCACAATCCATTAACCTAGTTAATGGATCGTGAAAGGAAGGCCAGAAAACGCTGAATAATGCCAGAGTGAACGTCCCACATATTCTTAGTGGGGTTAAAAACTGGTTTCTGTGGTTTCATGCCACATTTTTCAAATTATAATCTGAATAATAGCTGCACTGTCATCCTATGACGCTAACAAACAAAAGATTCACTGATGAAAAAAAAAGAGGTCATTCAATTTTTTGAGGTCATCCAGTGGTGTCACTTTGGGTCATGCAATGCTGCTGAACCTACAGTTCATGAACTGGAGGCATTCCAGTAGCTTCCTGTGCGACCATAAAAAATCCTGGAGTAATGTCTGACCAGGACTCTTCTCTCAAGTCAGGTTTCTTTAGCAACATTCACATTCAAAATCTGAAGCGCCTTGTTCAAAAAGTTACGTTGACAAACCGGTTTATGCTTTAATTACATCTAAGCTGGACTACTGCAATACGATTTTAGCTGGTTGCCATTACCAGGAGAGATCACATTTCTTATATTTTGGCTTCCCATCACTGGTTTCTTGTTAAAGGCTCTAAATGGCCAGTCACCATCTTGTTTGAAAGATCTCTTTGTTCTAAATAACCCTAACAGAGCCCATCTTTCCCTGAATGCTGGCCAATTAGTCTTTCCAAGTATCTGGAAGTTTTGAACAGTCAAAGCTTATAGTTTTCAGACTCCTCTCCAGTGGAGCCAGCTCTCAGCTTGGGAATGAAATACTGACACACAGTTTTTCATGCAAATCTTAAACCTTCTTCAGAAAAGCTTCACTGATTAGTTTTTTACTGGCTTCTTTGTAATGTATCAGTTTTAAATTACTTTTATAGCCATTAAACCATATTACTGTTTACTGTTTTATAAGTGTTACGGTTGATCTTTGTTTTTTTAAAGTTTCTTGTTACATTTGGATTGAAAGGTGATATATAATAAAAATAAGGTAATTTGTTTGGTAGATTATTTTCTTGATGTATCAGTGCTCCTAAATAGTAAAATTTATACTATT
Organism: Craterocephalus stercusmuscarum; assembly: GCA_037177115.1. Classification (NCBI taxonomy): domain Eukaryota; kingdom Metazoa; phylum Chordata; class Actinopteri; order Atheriniformes; family Atherinidae; genus Craterocephalus; species Craterocephalus stercusmuscarum. The sequence continues at coordinate 21,040,323 of JBBDHI010000003.1, forward strand.
TAAAACTTGCTCATTTCCTCTTTAAAATGGTGGCACATCTTTAAGGAAATGCATTATTCATGGGTTGAGCAGCAGAGTTCAGAATGTGGATTGTGGCCATTAGAAACTTGTCAAATAGGTTTCTCTGCTATTGACTCTTGTTTAGTGTTTTTTTTTAGTCAGACCAAATAATGCAAGTCAGAAGAAAGAACATATTTAATAATGTTTTATATTATATTATATTTACATTGTCTTCTCCAAAAATTGGTCCTACAGTCTAATGGCTGCTGCACCATGGCCCCTGCTCTCACAGTTACAATAAGGCATCAGTCAGACTTGACTGTTGGAGCCAGGCGCACAAACAACAGACAACAGCAAAATTAATTGTTTAGATTTTGGGGGAAAAAAGATTTGGCTAATTTTTCATGAGCACAACCCACATGTTCAACTCTGTTGTCCATCCCACAAATGACTTTTCCTAACAAATATGGCACCATTTAAAAAGGAAATAACAGCTTTTCCAATAGAAAGATTTATTGCCAAGAATAATTTTTAAAACAAATAAATAATCCATAATTCTTTACATTATGTGCTAAGGGTGACATTCTTTCCAGCTGTAAGCAAATAACATTCATTTTGATGGTTGATCTTTACCTCGAACAGGAACCCCATAAGGTTTGTTGATTACGACTACATCTTTATCCTGGTACAGGACACTTTTGTGCAGGTGTTTGGCCAGCACGTTGGGATGGACGTTTTGTAACTGCAGACTGAACCTTTTCAGCTCCATCACCCTTGCCCGCAAGCCTGACACCGGTGGCTCCGTTGCTTGTGTTTTTGACTTCTCTTTCTGGATCTTCTGGGCCAGGTCTATCGCTCGAAGTCGAGGTTTCTGACCGGAGCCTGGAGCTTGTTTGGAGACAGTCCCTTGACCCCGGGTGATGAACGAAGTTGTCTCCGGAACCCGTTGACAGGTTATCCGTAATTTAACCAGAGAGAATAACATTGAGTGATTGGAAGTACGTTCACCCAAAAAAGCTAATTTACCACAGCTATTCATTGTCAAATTGTATTAAATTAAGTATTAGTAGCCTACACATAAGTCCCAGCTGTCATCTCTGTAAGTAACACGCGGTTAAATAACTTCCGGGTGAAGGTTTTGAAAGCGATGTAAATGCAATGTATTGAATGTTCAATAGTTTTATCAATTATTATTGTGGAACACCTCCGATTATTTATTCATTACTTTATTGCGCTCTTAAATAAAGAGTGTTTGGCAACTTCAAAACAAAAATATAAATAATTTCCTTTCCGGTGTCACTGTTTCCGCTTACTCGAAATGAGGTGCGTTAGTTTCTTGTACCTGCACTGCTAGATTCGCCCTAAGCGTTAAATACTATGTTAAATGTATCCTACCGCCCACCTCGCCGACATTAAGATACAAATTGAGCAGTACAGTTTCTTTGAGGATGTAACGTACAGCATTATTTTTATTCATGAAAATCTTTAGCATCCAACATGCTACTACTGTCCAGAGGGCCTTTATTATGCGTGGCTTAATTAGCAGCAATGATTGGCTGATTTCGTAAGATCCAGCAGTTAGGCAACGACGAGATTTAAACATTGTTTTTTACAGATTAAGTTCCGTTTTAGTGAATTTTACGCAGCTATGAAAATCACAGACAGCGTGTTGAGGAGTTTCAGAGTAGCAAGGACGTATCGGCACAATTCTGAGAAAGTTAACTGTGTGGACTACAGCCCAAATGGCGAAAGTGCAATATCAAGCAGTGACGACGACTGCATTATGTTATACGACATCCAACTTGGCAAGTAAGTAGCTATTCTAACTATATTAAACACTTTGACCAACTGTTTGCCTTAATATTTAAGTGTATTTATGTTTGATAGAATAAGTTTGCATGCATTGGGTTATGTTAATGTATTTGTTTCATGTTCAGTCAGGTACTTTCTTCCTAACCTGTCTTTTCTTTGCTGCTTCAGGCCAAGTAGGACCCTGTACAGCAAGAAATATGGTGTTGACCTTATCCGTTATACACGTGGAGATCCAAGCACAGTTGTCTACAGCTCCAACAAACTGGATGGTAATAACTTTGTACTGACAGTCAGTTTTCATCATAAAAAGGCTAATACATAAAGTTAAACATACTCAAATATGTGGCACATTTCAGAAACCTGAATTAATTTTGTGCCCCCAGATACCATCCGATACCTGTCACTAACTGACAACAAGTTCATCAGATATTTTCCAGGGCATACTGCACGGTGAGCGAAACACAAAGACAAACCTCAGTCTAGTTGAAGAGGGAAATAATGAGTATGGATCTGACTGAAACAATGATTGCAAAGGGTACAAGCTGCATAGAGGAACACCAACGAGTGTCAATATTTTTACAGTCACTGGTGTCAATGCACAGTGTACTTTTGTAGTGGAGCGTTTATTTTCACATGTGAAGCCGTATGGCCCACTTAACAGATGAAATCAAGAAAAAGGCAACAGCTTGCTAAAAGTTGAGGTCTTTCTCTGTATCTCCATCGTTGCATTTATTCATCTAATCTAATGCTCACAGGAGATTGAAATATACAGAAGTGTTTTACACATATTCATAGTATGTTTAAGTTTTTTTCTGGCAGCTCACTCCTCTATGGATAAAGTGACTTTGTTCATGTGTTTGTGTAACAGGGTAACTGCCCTCTCCATGTCTCCAGTGGACCACACTTTCATCTCCAGCTCGTTGGATAAGACAATCCGGATCTGGGACTTGCGCTCTCCCAACTGTCAGGTGAGTAGCGTCTGTGAACTGGCCTGAAAATGACACTTCCTCTGTTCTCTGTCGGCTCTTACTCAAATGTGCAATTACAGCTTAGTGCCAGACTGGACTAGGGCAAGGCCCTAAGTACTGTCCTTAGACTACTGAAGACACCCAAATATGCTGCAGGAACCTAATGGTGGATTTGTTCAGACATAGACTGGACCAACATCCAAAAGGTAGAAAAAAAACTATAGACAAAAAGGTATTACGAAAAGGGAGATGCTGATATGAAAAAAGTGAATCAAGCACCTTTTGACTGGGAAGGCGGAAATTTGGCACTTTTCATGAAACTCATTCACTCTTTTTTTTTCTATGTGTTTGTGTTTCAGGGTTTGACCAATCCTCTGGGGAGACCTGTGTGTTCATTTGACCCAGATGGTCTGATATTTGCTGCAGGGGTGGAGTCACAGACCATTAAACTCTACGACTTGCGCGCTTTTGACAAGGTAAAGTTAAGTGTGTAATGGATTTGTGCTTATATGTAGACATGTGCAAGTTGCTACCATTACCCTGACTAACAATAGCTTACATTCTCTTGCTGATAGGGCCCCTTTTCCAGCTTTGAGACCAGGTTTAATCGCGTCTGTGACTGGACGGGACTGAAATTCAGTAACGACGGGGAACAGATTCTCATCTGTACAAACGGAGGGGCCATTCGCATTCTGAATGCTTTCAGTGGATCTGTGCAGCACACTTTTTCAGTAAGTCACAAATATGTTGAATTCTATGTTTAT
>JBBDHI010000003.1:21070142-21090825 GCA_037177115.1 Craterocephalus stercusmuscarum
TTTACAATTCTTTGATTTTATCATCCAAAATTAATGCTATAAAATAACTTTTGCACCAAGTTGCAGTGAACTTTAAAGTTACAAATGGATTCAAATTACACTAGTACAATGCTTCTTACTTAATACAAAGGTACAGAGTATTTCTTTAACTCGACTTCAAGTTCACAGTGTTTCCAAAACAGACTGATTGATACGGGAGTATCATGAATGTGCCAACAGGTCATCTGGAGAACCTACGGTTTGAGGCGGGCCGAGGTGAGAATTCTCACCACTCAGTCCAGCGAAGGAGAATCTCACACGCACATCTCCAACCTCAGGAGGAAGAAGCAAACAAAAAAACCCACAGAAAATAAAAAAACGAACTCAAACAAGACACAAAAAGAAAAATATATACATAAACAATGTATAAACACGACAAGTTAAAGTATAGATTCTCACCTCCGGCCTCCGTGGGTATTGTGTGTGATAGAAATAATCATCATCAATGGACAGAAAAGGGTCCAGGTGAAAATGCGGGAAATTCCTCAAACTCAGTGTCTGGAAGTTGCTGATTTTCCCCACCAGGCCTGCAGATGAGCAAGAAAATAACTGATGGAATATGACTCAAATCTACCTCTTTTATGTTTTTGCACAGATAAATACCTTTGGACAAAATAAAAGGTCCAACTCGGACTTCAGGTGCCTCCACAGTCACACTTTCCACTGCCATGGCGCTGAGATAGAAAAAATGAGATGAAAAGATTGTTCAAATAAAAACGGCACCACACAAAGAAAACATGAATGTTGTAAAATACTTATTACCTCGGATTCTGGTGACCAATTTCCTGATCGAAATTACGACTATTGATCAACTCAGATTTCCACTCGGTGTCTACAGAGGAGTCACACAGCTTCAGATCAGAGGGGACAGCCAAGCAAACACACAGCTTCAACCAGAATGAAGACTGCAGGTCTCAATAGGAAACAACAGTAACAACTCACTGTAGGTGTAAGTAGTCTCCGTTTTGATTTCACCGTTCTCTTGGTAGTCCCTGAAGTGATCCGGAACATCACAAAGCAGTTTTACACACGGCCGTAACCACAGATCTGACAAGCAGACCAACACATAGACACTCACTTGCTTTCACTGTACTCCACCCACTGATACATCTCCACCTCCCTCCTCAGCTTCACTGCCTGCACCACCACTCTGTAGTTGGGGTCATGCAGGGGCTATATGGACAGATGCACATGAAGTTCAATGAATTCAATACGTAAGTTATGTTATTTAGACAAATCCGGCACTAAAGGTAACAGAAATGTTCAGCAAATTTACAAAATTTTAAAATTTACATTTTGCTTTAGTGTCAAAGTATAACAAATTAATCTAAAAGTCATTGGTGCATTTTTTTTCTTCTTTTTTTAAAATACCCCTTACTCTATCCACTCATCTGAAGCTGTGCAAGTGGACAAGTGGCACCATCAGCTGTTTAATTTAATAACGCCATACCCACACAACAGAAACACACTCTAGTCATGTGACCACTCAAAGCACTTGGACACTACATGTGGCAATGTAAGGTTCAGTGTCTTGCCCATGGGAACTTCGACATGTAACGAAGGCGAATCAAACCGTCGACCTCCTGTTTAGTAGACGACAGCTCTATCTGACTGACCATTATACCTTTAGGTGCAAAATATTTAACAAAGACAATCCTAAACGACTACTAGCACAAGTGTGGCCTGTCTTTTTTGTCTTTTTTTTTCGCTCTTTTTTTGGTGCCTATAAAGCATTATAAAATCTATCAGCAACAACATGAATGAATGATTTATCCATAGTTGTTTATTTCTGTACATATATCTGTCTTGTTACCTAGGTGCTGAATGATTGAATGATTTGCATGCTGCTGCTGTAACAACATTCAATTTCCTGTGAAGGATTAATAAAGGATCTTAACTAATGAAAACCAGCTGGGGGTATTCCATGAAAGTCATTCAACAAAGAAACTCACCAGAAAAAGTCAGATTCGGTCTAGCACCACCCCCTAGTTAAGCCTCGAGTCATTACACGAAAGCAGCTCAGCCTTCTTTAAGCCAGACTTGTTCAAGCCAGACTTGCATAATCTCACTTAGCGCACACACCAAAGATATCCAACACGGCCGAATGAATGGATGAATGAAAAGTTGATATGGAAGTTTAATGGCACAGGGCTGCTTCTCTTATCGGCGGATAAAAACACAGCTGACACAACTGTACGAAGCATGTAAACATTTTCACCAGAAACAGGTAAAGCTGCAGCTAATAGAACCAGGGAGATTGTTTGGCAGAAAAATGCAGACAGACCAGATGCGCTGGGCGTGCCAGTGATCCCTGTTCAGGTATTTCTTACTGTGGATGAGGCGGAGTGGCAGGCTAGTGGTTAGAGAGGCATGTAGGAGCGGTTTATCTAACAACAGTATTAGTTTAATGTGGAAGGGTGATTCAGTCAACGTTAATTTTGGTATTTGTTTTTAGAAAATATTTTTATTTAGTTTCTTTGTTTTTTTTGTTTAATTGCAAGCAAGTTTTAGGGGTAAAATGTATAAATAGGGCACCAAGTATAAGACCAGCATCCATCGGGGTGGGCGGAAGTTTTTTTTTTGTTTGTTTGTTTTTTACCACAATAAAGAGAAGCAGCTGAGAAGAATAATGTTTGCTTGCTATAGTTTCAAACTTTTAAATTAATTGAATTCTGTTTTTGACAATGGATTTCTATTTATTGCATGTGTACAGGACGTGTCCGCGGTGCATCTGTGGCTTCTTCAGACTATTTTTTGTGGCCACATCAAGGCGGATTAGTAGGACCGAGGTACACATCACCAGGTTGACAACACGTTATTTTTGTTCACATGGGTATGAGGTTTTACAGTATTGGGACGCTGTTCATGAAAACTAAACTAAGTATGAGTAGAGTATGCGCACACTGTCCATGCCTGATTCTTGCCTTACCACAAGCAGCTTGGTTGCTGCTTGTGGTGGGACAGAGGCGCTGTTGGGTCCCCTCAAGTGCCCAGGACAAATATGGAAAAGGTGATGTCCACTATTTTCCTTACAGGTGTTAGTTTCTTACATGATTCTGATAACGTCTGATAACGAGACTTGGTTTGTGCATCCTGTCACAGACTCCAAGTAAACAAGACCTCAAAAGTAGCACATCTCGCAAAACGCTCAACGGGATTTTTGTCTTGGAAGTTTGTAGGCCAAGTTCATACTTTGAGCTCTTCATCATGTTCCTCAAATCATTCGCAACTTTTACGCAGTGTGGCTCAAAGCCACCAAAATACATAAATGGCATCAGGAAATACTAATGCCATAAAGAGATGTGCGTAATCTGCAACAATGTACATCTCTGAGATATTACATATAATGGTAACATACACATAAAATGCAAGAACTCCAGGTTTTAAACGTAGCATCACCCGGAGCATCACTCCTTTGTGAGGCCAGCTGCTGCTGCTAAACAAACCTTAACTTATAGACCACAAAATGTAAAAGAAGAAGAAAAAGTGATTCACTGCATCACAGCAACTTCTCACATTGTTGCATGGTCCAGTTCTGATGTTATTCATTCACGTTAATATCTCACAGTGGTTTTAAAACTGAATTGTGCCTGTGGAGTACACAGATCCCTGCTGATAACTGTAGATGAAATTATATTTAGCATGTGACTAAGGGGATGTGTTTGACTGGATAGAGTTCCAGATTGCATGGGACACAGCCTACCTGGGAAGTATACAGCTGTGCTGACAAATGAACTAAATGGTTGTTGTTCTGCAGGTCGAGGCTGGAGTAAGGTCCCAATGAAACAACCTGAGAGAGGCCTTCATCCAGGGAGGATGCTGTTTGCAGAGCTCGCCCCTGAAAAGAGAGACATTCACAGAATGAACGCCTTCTTAGTCTGATCAATAAGGATTTGACAAGGATGTGTGTAGCAGCCTGGAAGTAAGGCACATGAAAGCAATTCTACCATGTTAATGTTTCTCACCTCATTGGTGAACAGAATATAAATTGAGAGGAAAAACAGTCCGACACCGAAAACTGTTCCTCCTACAGTTTCACCCAACCGCTCCAGGAATCCAGGGTTGGACTTTGTAAACACCCGTTTGTGTTGGTCTGGCTCCATATCTGGAAACTAAAAATAACAAAACAAAACAAGAAGAGCTGAATTTACACCTGAGCCATAAAAGATACTGCTCGTCTAAATGAATGAATTTACATTTGCTCAACAAAACAACTGAAAGTTAAAACCCCAAGCAGATCAAATGTATGTTGTGACAGCTGCAATCAATTTCTTAATGGCATCTCGTTGTGGCTTGCATAATTGAAAATACCATAAAAAGCAATCGTAGCAATTAAAAACTCTTTAAGGAAATTTACTTATTTTGCCACCAAAACATTGGACGCTTCGAATTAACCTGCATGGGTAAAACTTTAATGACACATTTTCCTTCTCTCATTAAAGCATTATGTTGTCACAGTATTATGCAAAAATACAATGAATTTGTTTCAACTAAACCCAATAACTAGAGAAGTAATATCCTTAACAAGTGAGTCAAAGGCGAACATACAATGCTCAAAAATAAAGTAAGGAGTGAACAACTGACACGCCTCCTGTACTTCCTTTATATTTTACAGAAGACAGACATCAGTGAACTTTAACTTCCTGCCACATTAACACATTATCACAGCAACATAATACTGCCAATATATTATAACTATAACCTGTGATGGACAGACTAACATTCATGCAGAGGTACAAAGTAATAAAACTCGACAAGTTACATGCTAAACACAGGAGGCTGTTAATGCTAAAACTGTTATGTGATACAGTGAAAAACAGTTTATCAAGTAAAGCTAAAGCAGTGTAACGAACTCCACTCACTACCTGTCCTGAGGACATTTCTCTGACTTCCTTCACGAAGATGCTAGCAAGCTGACACACAAGCTGCCTGCTAGTCGCTGCGGTTCGGTTACCCTTAATTAGGAGTGTCCCGGAGCACGCCCAGGAAAGGCGGTGTTAGCGAGAGATGGTACGCGGTTCTTAGCACCGAGCTGCCCTGCTACCCTGGTAATTATTACAAGCGCTACCACGTAGACGACCTGCCTTGACTGGCCCGAGCGTCCCAGGGAACCATGGGTAATGCCGTTTTTTAGGCCAGCGAAAACAAAACTATCTGAGGTCCTGGATATATGTATAATAAGTCACATAATAGAAAATAATAGTGGCGCATTACAGAAAATAGAATAGAATAGAATAGAATAGAATAGAATAGAATAGAATAGAATAGAATAGAATAGAATAGAATAGATATCTTCATTGTGATTGCATGACCAGATACATACTCATGAAACAGTTCAAGTTAAAAGACAAAGACGATGTTGACAAATAAGATGAAAACATTGTGAATAAGGTTACATTTGTGTTAATAAAAAGAGAATTGAAAACACAAATGAATGGAAATCATTTGCGTCACCTGCTTTGGCTGATCAGCCTAATGGCCAAGGAATAAAACCATTTTTTAAGTCTGTTTGTCCATGCCTTTGGTTTTTGTGTCTCCTACCAGAGCGCAGAATGTGAAAAGTCTTTTAGGATGTTTGTTTCTTGATCTGCTAAAACACATTGTGCCAAATATGTCCTCAAAGAGAGCAGACTGCAGCCAATGGTCTTTTATGCAATCCTAATGTCCTTTTCAAAGTTTTTTTTGTTTGTTTTTTATCAGCTACAGAGAATGTTAGGTACCACATTGCAATAAACCTCATGAGGTGTATTCTCTGCTGGATCCTCTTTACCACTTTCAAGGTGACTGAGGTCTAAGAGACGTTCTCTGAGAGCTGCACTCCTGTGAATTTGAGGGTTGAGACACTCATATATGGGAAATTAATATTTAATAAATACCTGTTTACATACAAGTTTTGTGTTTTCTAGTAGTACCTTTTACTAAATGGTGTTATGTGTTTGACTTCACTGTAAGTTGACAGCACACACACTGAGGTCCCCAACAGTGTAAAATGGATAAAGTGTAGAAATGGACCAAGATGTTTTTTTACTTATTACTTTTGGAGAGTGCAATCATCCAATCTCCCAAGCAGCACAGAATAAGAGATGGAATTTTGGCACATTTTAGGGACACTACCCACATGTTATCTGAGTTACTCATATTTCAGAAACAGTCTTTATTTTTCATATCTTGGGTAAAGATGTCTACTTAGATTTTCCATCAATCTATAATAAACCACTACTGTTATTATTATACGGGAAAAATAACTGGCCGAACACAAATTTCCTTTTTTTGTGCTCATTTTAGATGTTTACTCTTTAAACTTTTCACATGGTTTTACTTTAATAAATAATTTCTTGCCAGTGTTTAAAAAGCTCATTAAACATTCAATCAGGGAAGCAAATGCTGGATCTCTTGACCAGCAAAATTTTGAGAAAACTATTTGTTCCAAAAAAAGTGAGAGAAGCACGCACATCCCAAATGAACGACACCAGGTGCTGGAGGCAGAGACAAAACAAGAAATAAGTGGAGTCCGTACAGAAGATGCTCCTTTAGCTATTTAATTGTGGGACCTTTCAGGCACTAACCCTTCTTCAGACACACAGTAGATATAAAACATTTCTCCATATTTACAATCACCATAACGTCACCAGACACAGTCAGGTGATGAGACACAGCTGTTCAAAAAAAGCATACAAAGCAAGTGCACAAAAAGTTTACATATCAGTACACAGTCTATATGCATATATACATAATGAAGAAAGTTTGTTATCTAAATGTCAGTCAAATAACCACAATGGTTTAATGTATACTTTTAAAGTGGAAGCTTCACTGTAGAAACATTTTTATTTTTGTATTCTTATTTACATTCTACATAAAATGCATTTGTTTTTGTAAAAAAAATATTTGAATGTTTATTACCTGAACAGAGAACAATATTCTTGTATTAATGGCATCACATAGATTTTTATTTAATAACACAAACTGCATTGACAATGAAATGCGATCCCATATAGTTGCTCTGTCTCTCCCATTCCCGGTGAACACACACACACACACACACATAATGCAAAGATGTGCCAGTCTTAAGAGGATTATAGCAAAGGAGAACACAGCAATTACTGTCACCTATCATCACACTTGTTTCACACACACACACACATATGCTTGTGTGAACACACACAGACTGCGGTCAGGAAAAGCACTGGGACTCAGCGATCAGTGAGGAAGAAGTGAAGACACTGTCAGGATGCAGGAGTATGACATCATAGTGCTTGGAACTGGACTTAAGGTAAGAATATTAGTTTATTGTAAAATAATCAACCTTATATGTGTAAATCCCTGAAGACAGCACCAATAGCTGGAAGCTTTATAAAAGAGGTCATTTAAAGGTTTCAGAGATTAAGCCTCACGAAACAAGTGAATTGTGGTTCATAGTTTGTTCTTCAGGGCAGAATAGGATCTTTATCCACACTATTATAAATAAGATATGAACTATAGCCACTGAACACAATCTCACAACTTTATTCATGTTAAGATTGACTGATCAAAAGAAAAATTCACTCTGTCTACAGTACAGCACCATTTCACACATTTCTTTTACATTTACAGGACAAAATAAAGACAAATTGACCAAGAGTTGTATTTTAAAACAGAAAAAAAAGGACGGGTGCTGGAAAAGGCTCTGTCTTTTACTATTACTATCATCAGAATGATTACAAAGAAATCTTCAAGTAAGACTATCACATCTATATTTTCCTACTAAACACCATGACGTCGATATCTAAACATTCATTTTCCCCCATCAAATTTCTTGAGCTGCAATAATCTGCTGATCCAGTGAGCTCCTGCTGGTTGTTAAAGAGGATTTATAACAATGACATCATTACTCTGGTTCTGATCTGCCTTAGCAAACTGTTAACATTTGACCAGTTTCCTGGTTCTTTCAGGAATGTGTCCTCTCTGGTTTAATGTCTCTAAGTGGGAAAAAGGTTCTTCACATTGACAAGAATCCTTATTATGGAGGGGAAAGTGCATCCATTTCTCCCCTTGATGAGGTGTGTTTAAAAATCAGCAAATTATCACTGCTGTATAAATATTCTCAGATTGCAGCATTAATATGGGATGTCTGTTTTATTTCTAGCTGTACAGGAAGTTTAAAGTCTCAGGTCCTCCTAAATCAATGGGCCGTGGAAAAGAGTGGAATGTTGATCTCATCCCTAAGTTCTTCCTTTCCACTGGTGAGTCTGCAGCATATCATTTGAGGGTTATTTCTTTAGCCTGTACATATTTTAATAAAAATGATGTTTTTTTGTGCTTGTATCAGGCGAGTTGGTAAAAATCTTGGTGCACACTGAGGTTACTCGCTATCTGGACTTCAAAATTGTTGAAGGCAGCTATGTGTACAAAGCAGGCAAAGTGCACAAAGTCCCTGCCACGGAGGAAGATGCTCAGTCCTCAGGTGAAAAGTGAAGTCCTTGCACTTTCAAAGTGTAGATCTGCAGGCATGTTTAGAACATATGATACTACAAATATATCTCTTCAGATCTGATGGGCATGTTTGACAAGAGAAGGTTCAAGAAGCTGCTGCACTTCGCTCTGAATTTTGAGGAGAAAAACCCTCGCACCCACCAGGATGTGGATCCTCACAAGACAACCACACGGGAGATGTTCAGTCGCTTTGACCTGGGACAAGACGTCATAGAGTTCACAGGTCATGCCATCGCCTTACACTGCAATGAGAGGTCAGTTACAAAGCTGAAGTTACCCAGAAAAGACTGACTGAAATGATTACAAGTGATGGAGGCTAATCCATTCTGTCTTTGCAGCTACTTGGACCACCCGTGTGTGGAGACCATCGACAAGATCAGGTTGTATGCAGAGTCTCTGTCCCGCCACAACACCAGTCCGTACCTGTACCCCCTCTATGGGCTTGGGGAACTACCACAGGGATTTGCAAGGTGACAATTAAACAAGTTCTGTGTCAGAAAATTACAGAAGTTTAGTTTCATGTAAATGAACCGAACGACTCGGATTTCTCCTTGACTGACTTCAGTTTCACTTCTTGTTCAGTGCAGTAAAATTACCGTCAGGCTCTAGTTGGGACGTTACAACAAACTGATTCTGAGGTGCCAAACACAAAGTGCGGGGGCTTTTCATAAAATGTACTCAATAAAACATTAAAACAGGTCAAAGAGCAGGTCAACAATACAAACAAGAATTCACAAGACGTACATTAAACACCACGCAACAGCAAAACAGAGAATGCAACTTTTATGAAGGCCCAAGAGATGAGAAACACAAAGATGTGCGAGGGTTTTAGAAAACGCCATCATAGAGCCGAAACAAAAAACTCAACAACTTTCCATTAAACAACAAAACACAAACATGTCATCAAACAAACAAAACTATATGGTATAAAACACAACAACAAAGCAGGAAACTTGCCAACAACTTTTGTTTGTTTCCAGGAAAAATTTGTATTTGTGATTTTGTCTGTTTTTGTGTTTTTCATGTTTCTTTTTGAAATCATGTTTTCTTATTTCATTTTCTGTGATGCTCTCATATTTTTGCTGGTGCATTTCCTGATTTTTTTTCCATGTCTTCCATTTTGTTGCTGCCTCTGCCGTAGATTTACTTGTGTTTTGTCAGTTTAAGGTGTCCACTAAAATACAGTATCTGTTTCAGACTGAGTGCAGAGTACGGAGGAACCTTCCTGTTTAAAAGAGCTGTGGACGAGATTGTGATGGAAAATGGCAAAGTGAAGGCTGTCAAATCTGAGGGAAAGGTGGAGGCGATGCAAAGCAATGTTTTGGTTTAAATGTCCAAAGAGCCATTGGGCGCTCACTGCTTTTTATTCCTCCCGTTTCCACAGGAGTTCCACTGTAAACAGCTGATCTGCGACCCCAGCTATGTTCCCAACCGAGTCAGGAAAGTGGGACGTATCATAAGAGTGATCTGTTTGTTGAATCATCCAGTTAAAAACACTCACGAGGCCAGTTCCTGTCAGATCATCATCCCTCAAACACAGCTCAACAGGAAGTCAGGTAAACCGTCTGCCCAAACATGAAAATGTTAGTCTTGTTGTTCCACTTAAACATCCAGATTATTTCATGCTTGCGTGTCACCCTGCTGAATACAGTCATCTCTGTTTTGTTCATACAGACATTTACATATCCGTGCTGTCATACAGCCACAGTGTGGCCTCAGATGGGATGTACATCGCCACGGTGAGCACAAATGTAGAGACAAACAACCCGGAGAATGAAGTGAAGCCAGGACTGGAGCTGCTTGAACCCATCATGCAAAAGTTAGTGAGACTTTCAAGTCTTCAGCTGCTTTGTTTGTTTGTATTAAATTATTTAATGTAATCTCTCAATGACACTTTGATTCCAGGTTTGTGTTTGTCAGCCATGTGCTAGTTCCAAATGAGGATGGCACAAACAGTCAGGTAAAAGGAAATTCCCCAGAGAGAGATAAAAAGTCGGGATAAAGTGTGGCAGGTCTAACGTTGCTGATTTTGTCCATTTCCTCTCTGCGGTTAGATATTTGTGTCCCGCTCATATGATGCAACAAACCACTTTGGCTCTGAGTGTGAGGACATCAAAGGCATGTATCACCGGATCACAGGAGCAGAGCTCTGCTTCGGGATGTCTCGGCACCAGTCTAGTAACTCCGACGATGACTGAGAAGCACCTGTGACATCTGGAGCACGTGGCTGAACAGACATGATGATTACACACAGCGATAAAACAGGGTGTTATATAGCAGGTAGAATAAAAAGTGTGGGTTTTTTCTTGTTTCCATAAAATTTGCCCTTTTTGTGGAAGTCTGCAAATCACATGTTGAATAACTGTTTGGGAAAATCCCACATATGTTGTGTTTTCTGCATTTCACTATTGTACACCTGCATGTTTTATGAGACAATGCAACACAGCAAGATTTTTTTGCAGCATAGCTAGTAGGTTTTAATGTTTATACTTATATATATACCTATATAGTCAAATATAAACGGAATATCTTTTGGGAAAATCTATCTTCTCAGATTTACATGAAAAACTGATACTTCACTTTTGGCATATTGTTTGAAACCAAAATAAATAAAGGATTTGCTTATTATTTTATGAATGTATTCATTCTACATATGAAACCAACTTAACTGAAGCTAATTGGACATTTTCAGCTGCAGGTGAATGATGAGGGTTATAGCGCTCAGACTGACTCTGGCCATGTTGCACCGAGGCTGATGATTAGAGATGAATCACAGTGATGTGTGGAGGATTTGTGGATTCTTCCCTCTGTGAGGCTTATGTGTGAGAAGGACAAAGCCGCTGAATTGTGTCATATGCTGCACAGGGAGCGCTACTGGTGGAGGACATCAGACAGACGCACTGAGTAAAGAGGCTTATCCAGATGAAGGGCAGTCGCCTCCGACTCCACCTCACCTCTGCACAGGCTGGAACATATGTACACATATAAAATCTTTATTTATTTTACATAACGCCACACATATCTGCATTTGCATAATACAGTATATTGAAACGCTTTTTATTCACATTTACACGAGTTAAAACATTATAAATATTTAAGTACACACTCTATGGAAGGAAGACTTGTATCTATATACAATAATACAGTTACAGTCTATCGTTTCTTCAATGATTTGGTTGCCAACATAACAGACCTGTCCAACACACTTGTGTGCAACCAGATTCTGCCTGCTTATAAATCTCACAGGAAGCCCGACAAAAACAGCAGCAAGCGGAAATTTGGCTCACTGCTCACCAGAGTGCCTCAGGTCTCTGAGTTGTGGTGGACGCTTTAAAGAACTTCATTCATAAAAATGACTGAATGTCAGCGGTGGATATAATGTATTTAAATTCCTTTGAGAGTTTTCTGCAGAAGCTGAGTGGCCATTTCACTTTTAAGTCAATGCTTTGTCTTCTTCTCATTCCTGCTTCTGGCTGGTGTTGCAACACTTAGTCCTCTTTAACTTCTAGGGCTGTGCTGGGAGAAGGAGGAATCAGGCCAGCAGCAACTAATCTTCGCTCACTCGTCAGGAAGTTGAATGTCGCACATGCATTTGGCTGCAAAAGAAACAAAGCCATTTAAGACAGTTCAGTTTATTTTAATAGTTATTTTTATAAAGTGTGCTATGCTTTTATTAAACATCATAGCGATAGTGTATACTTTACCGTGTCCTGCACCTCCACAGAAATGCCTTTACGCTTCAGAAGAGCAAGGACTGAGGGGTCGATTCGTTCGAGCTTTAAGCCTGTGCCCAGCACAAGAATCTCTTCATGAACCAGGGAGAAAAGACAAAAACACAAATGTCAGGACAGATGTTTTTGTTTAAAATGCCCAGGCTAAAAGGAACTAAATGAATGACTAATTAAAAGAAAAGAACCCATTGATCCATGGAGAGATGTAGAAAATGATGCACTTTCAGGAGTAAAACTGATGTCATATTCTGTGCTTCTTCTATCGAGCTTAACCCAAATGAACTCCTCTAGGAGGTTTTAGACCAGCAGCACACTCCTTCATTGTAACTAAAACACCAAATGTGGGATTAGGCTTGCGTGGGATTTGTAGACAATGCTGAGGTGCAATAAAGATGAAGATTTTGAAAACCTTTGATGGATTTTCTTTTAAAGAGCTTACAAGATATTTACAGGCTTTAATGTTTTAAAACAAAAAACAAAAAAATAGAAAAAAAAATCCAGACTTTATTCCATGCCATGCAAAGCTGCAGCATTTGTGTTTGCGTGTCGCCACCTCACAACATCTTTAGGGACTCTTCAGGACTGCAGTTTATGTGTAAAAAAATAAAAAATGTCTTTATTCTGTCAAACGTCTGCAAGTCAGTGTGCTTATTTTTCATCTTTACCTATTGTTGGTTCAATCATGTGGAAGAGTGAAACACTGTCTACTGTGATGTCTTTATATGTGCCAACCTGCAGAGACACATGGTTTAAAAATCAGTACAAAGAAGTCTATGACACCTCAAAGATCAGAGGGAATATCATTTGGATGTTGATCTTACGTTCCACTGCAGGATAGCAGGAGGCAACAGAGCACAGGGCCCAAACACCCGGTTGCCATCAATGTTGAATCCTGATGAACTGTAGCTGTGGATCAAGATCCCACTCTCTGGTTCTTTCTTCATTACAGACACGGTGGTACGTTGGTACAACTCATCATCGCCAGGTTCCAATCTATGAGCACGAGACAGAAATGGACTGGAACCAAAGACAGAAAAACCTAATTAGAATACACCTAATAACACCAAATCATTCCGTTTCTGTTCATTAATGTAAGTAAACATTGGTCACGGGCCACATTTCAACTTTCATACCTACTGACCCACAGTCATTGTTGGCAGTGTTATTACAAATATTTATTGTGCATCAAAAAACTGTGAAGGTGTGAAAACATACTTTGTATGAGTTTATTTTCTGCTCTTTCCCTAGCACTTCACTCTGTCCCTTTAATTTTCACACTACCAGGAGGCACTACAGATCTGCCAAATGACCCAGTTTACAAGCCAAAAATCAAATGCCAACATACTGACAGGGGTGCCTGCCAAAAGCTTTAGACTCATGTCTGGAAGAGACAAACAGGCACTTCTGCATGTGTGAGGAACTGTAAATGCAAACCCATTTTGTTCATTGCTCTTAAAAAAATCTGGAACTCGGCAGTGTTTTTGATATTGAGGATCGACGCACAGCTGGTTTCTTAGGTTATGGAAAGCAGACCATTTTTGTCTGCATCAATAACTGTGGGATGGTAACAGATAGCCTCCGGGTGGATCCAGAGATGTTATGTCATGAAACTCTGGAGGAAATTTGGAGGACTGATTGTTCAAAATTAAGCAAATAGAACTACAACCTAACCCCAAGTAAGCTTCAATCAACAATGCAGTAAAATAAATAAAAAATGTTTACGCAAGGCATGGTGACATGCAACAAAATAAAAACAGAATGTCTTGTGTACTATATGTGTCTGACAATGAAATACAAAATATGCATACCCATAGTGTTTACCGTGTTTAGAAAAGCTGTGCTAAATATGAGAGCTGCTAGAGAAGAAATTGTTCAAGAGTGAGGGACCCAAAGATAGCACAGAATCAGTAACCCATGACAAATATAGACAACCCAACATAAAGAACACTCACCATAACCTCACAAGTTTGTTTATGCAGGATATAAACTTCCATTACCTGACTGCATTAAGTGTGTAGCAAGATTATCTTTTGAATTTAAAAAGAATTATTGTTTACAGGTAGTGCTAAGAGTTAGTTTTGATTACCCACAAACAATTTTTGCTTTATTTGTTATTTCAGAAAATACATGAATACATGTTTGTGTATTTCAATGACTGTGGACCTCATGACACATATCAACGCTTCGTGGGCAACTATGTTGCAAAACGGCTCAAAATACTGAATCATTGTAATGAAGCTAACTCATTTAACAAACTCATATGACAAATGCAAGCGTTGTATAAGCGACAAAGCACCAGTTTTTTGCGTTACGCCTATTATTCATAAGATTGAAATTATTCACAATAATTTACTAAAACATTGCCATACCTGTAAAAGGCGGGTGATGCTCTAGAAGAGAACAAAAACCCCTGTGTTGATCTCTGAAGGAGAAATCTAGTGCAAACCGATGTGGCCATCATGACGAGTGTGCCGGGGACAAGCAGGGGGAAGGAATTCTCTGTAACACCAGGCGCTCGTTTCCGGTGTTGTGCAACGAAAACAAAAGAATGATGCAGAATACCATAGATAAGTTATTGTTTAATTAATTATATCACAGCAATTATTACTTGTACAACCCCAATAAAAAAGGTTCCGGGATTCCACTTTCTCTGTTTTAACATACCAGTTTTTATATCTTGTTTGTCTTCTAATGGTTTGTGAGATTTGCAAACATTTTCTGCTCATTTAAATTTGACACACAATCAGAACCTTTCTTGATAATAATAATAATAATAAATTGGAAATTATGATTTGAAGGTAGATTAATACAGCACTCTGGATTAAAAGCGCTTCCTTGCTCTGCCTTTGATTAAAACGTCTGGTGGGCGTGTTCAAGGCACAACAGCGCCCCCTGCGGTAATTCCAGGTTACACCTAGGTCAGATGATCCCAGCTACATTGTAAATAGACATCAGCGATACACCGAAGCCATGCCTTCCTGGTCTCTTTAAATCACCCCCAACAGAGCAGATTTTTCCGCTTGGACTCCACTTTCCTTTAGACATAATTACTCTGGCTGGTTTCTCGGTCATTTCGTCGTGTCAAAGTATTTTCAAAGTATGTACCGGTCTCTGTATGCTTTCCGATCCGCGGAGCCCAACTCGTTGCACTTCGCGGCCGGAGAAAGCTTCCTAATCCTGGAGAGGAGCAACAAACACTGGTGGCTGGGGTCCCGCTGCAGCTCCGGGGAAACAGGCTACATCCCTGCCTCGTATATCGAAAAAATACAGGTAAGACTGTCTTCTGATTCGTTTTTCTCCCGCTGGTCGTGGAGATGAGGCGGGTTCTGTGGTTGCTGGAACCCGGTTGGAAGTGAAATGCAGTGAATGTGCTGAGGGGCTGAAATGATGCCACCGAGAGAGACAGATCCAGTGCGGGATTGGTGCTGCAGGCCATCTTGAGGCTGACTGTCCTGGTAGAAAATGCATGCTTAGCACAGAAATCATAAATTACATGATGGTTACATGATGTAGGCCTATGGATGCGGATTTGTCTGCTCTGCAGCTACAGAGAGGACACGGGATGGGACAGGAGAGGATGCAGGAAAGGATGGGAGTGAAGGTGGATGACAAAGCAAAAGAGAAATTGAGAAGAGATCCGAGGACAAGCTGGCATGGTTTCTGCTACAATGACTAAATCTTTTCCATTATCAGGAATTCTTGTTGGATGAGTTGATACAGTCTTCCTCACAGTTTATTCTCAGTCACACCCCACAAAGCTTAGTAATGAAAAGACTTTCCAAAGATGCAGAGCTCCAGTGAACTAGTCAGAGCTTGTAGGCTGTCATGAGTGGATCTCAGGCTTCTGTGCCCTGGCAGGAGAGGAATGCTCTCTCCTGTGCTTAATGACATTGGTTGTGGAGCTTTAATGAGCGTGAAAGTGAGGCATTGCTGAGCTTGTTTGACTCTAGTTAACAGGCTGTTAGATAACCGTCCTAGTTTGTTTCTGCCTGGAGTCACTCATGTCTTCAAGCCATTTCCTGTTAAATTAAAAGTTTAATAACTGTAGATGCTGCCATGTTAATGAATATTTAATATCTTCATGTTTTTCTCATATGTTTTGTGGTAGGCTCCAGAGCAGGATGAGGTGCTCCAGTCCATTGACAGAGCAATTGAAGGAATCCACAATGTAGCCTTAAAAAATGGAGGCAAATACAATCTTGAGCAGCGAGACGTTCTACAGTGAGTCAAAGTGAATTTTTATTTTTAAAAAAGAAGCATGATAGGATACAGCCACGATGTATGAACGTTTTTTTTTTCCTGCGTCGCAGAAAGCTGATCCATCACAGAAAGGAAACGCTTGCTCGGCGAAGTTCCTCCTCCACCGGACACAAACAAGGCCTCCCATCTTCCAGCAGTGAAATATCTCTCAGTCAGACTCCTCCTCCTCCCAATGGCCTTCACCGGGACTATGGACGACAGGGAAGCGTGCCACTGTCAGGAAGTATGGACAGTATGCATGGAGAGCAGGGTTTCTATCAGGTAACCAACTTATTCCATATGCATGAAAGCACGCAGTGCGCTGTACTGCTCTGTCAATCATGCATGCACAATCAGATGAATCTGTTTTGGGTATGTAGAGGAAGATTTGTATCCGTGTATGTGTATTTATACCGTCTGCTCCAAGTAACCACAATGTGCAGATCAGCTCAAGGTCTTTGTCAATTTAGTCAAACGAGTCATTATAATAAGCCAGAGGAAGCACATGCTCATTCTTTATTGTGAGGCAATTGACTTTGCAAAATATTTTTCATATATACATACAAAATTTATATATGTGCAGTACATACACTGTTCAAAATAAGTTAGGGATATTGTGAGAGACTCGGTGTCTAGTACATCAGCTCAAGGGTCCCATCATCGCTAGTCAACTTGTCTGTTTGTATTTGTCTTAAATTTCTTTAAGTTGTAATTTAAAACTGAAAACTAAAATTCAGGATTTGTCTTGTATTTCTATCCTGGTTAAAACTGGTCGGTGAATTATTAATGTTTCAGTTTGATTTTTTTTTTCACTGGGTAATTATTTGTCCTGTAGCCACGTGGAGTGGACGATGCTGATTGCTGCCGTCTCTACATTTTCTCTGTTTCATGCGTTGTGTTGGTGCTGTAACTGGTTTGTTATGACCGTGAGTTTTGGGCCAGAGGATAAAATGGGTGCTGACACCAGCGTTTATGAAGAATGAAACTTATTTGACTTTGAGCCCAAGATATGCAACTAAGACAAATGCAGCATCACCATTACAATAGACTGTTAAATTCTACTAAACTACTAAACTGTGTGTAATCTTTTTATTGAAATCATGTTCATTTAGATAATTCAAGGTAAACTCTTTTTTATAACTAAGGGACTGTTGATCTCGAGCTCTAGAAACTTTCAACAAAAGTCATTTACTAGTCATAGAATTGATTGGTAATGAGTAGTTTTGAGTAGTAGTAGTAGCTCTTAATGGTTTTAATTTCTTCAAACTGCGGATTTTAAGCTATTATTTGTATAATTTCACATTTTGTTAAGCAAAATATTCTTTATACAGCACCAGTCAATAATTTAGACACACTTTTCCAGTGGACTCAGTGGGAAAGTGTTTAGGATTGGATGCTTGAAGTCAAAAGAAACATGGCATGCTGACAAATTCATAATTTATTCATTTTATAAACAGGGGCTCCCAAATTTCCTTACTTTGCTAAGATTATATATTTATTCATCAAAATTTTCCACTTTTATTCAAACATACAGGCGCATAAGAGCAAATGTTGAGCGACTACTTGAAACTACAAAGATAAGTTATACATGGAAGACACACACACTATTGAGCATAACCCTTAGTGTTGGATCAGGACATTAAAAACGGTCCCTTACCTAAAAATCTGTTCCTTCCCTAGTTATATACATGCAACATCAGATAAACAACACGATTCATATAATGTGTGTTACATTATTATTTAACAACAAATAAGAGAAAATGCACAAGTTGTGTGTGAAAAGCTGAGAGCATTTTTACTGCTTCTGTAGAAGTTAAAGGGGAATGAAGCAGCCATGTTGTTCAGTCATGTACATTTTGATCAGTTGACCAGGAGTTGACCAAGAGAAATCTTCTTCTCTCTACAAACAACATGACAAGTCAGGTTTACAGTTTAATCAGAACAACAATAAGGTGCAGGCGTTTGTTAGCAGCATGTTGGTGGAGGTGCAGTGATTTGGGCTCATCTGCTGCTCATCTGAAGTTTTCCCTGAAATTGGGTCATTAACAATTGGGCCATTGACAGGACAATAATCCCAAGGTTCAGAGTATTTTTATGATGTGGAGAAAACCCAAATTATTTTTGTTTTGATATGTAAAACCTGAAAAAGTTATTTTTTCTCCCACTGCTCTAAATGACGTACTTCTCTTCTAAACGGGCAAACACAAGTTTCAACATTCACCTTTATTTTAATATATTATGTAATTTCATCTACCAAAGTATCAGTGAATCTAGAAAATAGTTTGTTGAACTGTTAATTAAATTAAATTAATTAAAGATTATTGTTGCCTTGCACATTACTGATACCGAACCACTGTTTATTTTATTTATTCATTTGCCATGCAAAGTCTGCGACACATTTTCACAGTTCACTCTAAATTGTGTCGCCCCCATGGGTCTGGTAATCCCGTCTTGCTTGTGTCCCCCTTCCTGCAGATCCCACCTCAGCCACGGCGTGCTGCTCCAATCACTCCACCCCCCCCTGAAAAGCAGAGAAATAACCGCCGTCTGGGTGAGTGACACTTTAAATCCTCCCCCATGTTTGCTGAGTTTTTGCTGATGCTACCTGCTGCAGCTCTAGACCTCACAAACACTCTATTCTTAGTCGGGTCACCCCTGTTCGCTCTCGCTTCTCTCTGTAACTGGAGCTGTCCTCTCTGCAGAGCCGGAGGTCCCCTCCAGAGTGTCCTCTCTTCCTCCGTCCCCCGCTCCCTCCCTCTCAATCAGCACCACCTCTCTAGAGTCTGGCTCCTCCCACTCCCTGGTCTCCTCTGATGTCAGTCTGCCAAGTGTTTCCAGCACCCCCCCTCCTCCCGTGCCGTCCCGCGTAAAGCCCCCTGCACCACCTCCAGACTCACAGGCGTCTGGCTCTTCTCCGTTGCCAGCTCCGGCAAAGAAAAGCCCAGCGCCGCCGCCCCCCCAGTGCACTGAGCCCCCGGCTCCTGTCCAGCTGACTGTAGAGGACCTGCCGGAGTCAGAATGGCCCGTTGCCCCTCCGTCTGTTGCAGAGAGCCCTCCTGACAGCCCCACCACGTCTGAGCCGCTTCCCATGACTATTGGCGCTGAACTGATCGAGATGGTCCGGAAGAACACGGGCCTGAGCTACGAGCTGTCGCGGGTCGCCGTCGGCGTGGTGGTCGGCCATCTGCAGACCGCTTTACCTCAAGCCTCGTCCGCTTTGGAGCAAGTTCTCCTTTCGCTGGTGGAGAGCAAGGTCAGGTTTGTTTTCATGACATCATGTAGACTCAGCATCCTTCAGCCTGACTTGTTTAGAGTCACAGCTCAGCCTGCATTCAGCTGTTCTGCTGCTTTTTGAAACAAAGGACATTTTAGAGAGTATCACTTCCTTTTTTTTCTTTTCCCAAAGGAAGGGTGTTACCTAAATGCAGCTGCTGACAGCTTTTGGCTGCATTTCTTATTTACAAACTGACACATGTGACCACATTAATTTAATTAACCCAGTGATTCCCAAACAGTGGGTTGAGACCCACATGGGGGTCATGAGATCATTTCAGGGTGTTGCCAGATGATTGTGGAAAATATAAAACTTATATTTATCAAATAGATGTGGGATTTTCATAATGAATTAAAGCATTAACGAGGAGATAGATCAAAATTTAATAATTTTAATTCTTTAACACTTTAATGCAACAATCCACATGAATTTCCCTTATTTATAAACACAGACCATTTTCAAGCTTTATATTTAGAGGACCCTGCAGGATGACCCGTCTGATATTTAATTAATAATCGTGAATGCAGAAGGGAGGGTCATGAACACCAATATATGTCATCAACCAGTGAATTAAGCCCTTCTGATTTTTGACTGTCTTTGAACCTCCACCTAAAATCCGTCCTCACGCTCGGTACGTAAGAACAGTGTTACTATCCCGGTCATGAGGACAGATAATGGAAAGAGAACAGGATTTTTTATCAGTCTGACCAAAACTATAACTCAGACATCATGTAGACAGATTTGGACTTTATTGAGTCAGTATCATGAAAAAATCTGTATAACTTTATAAATATATAAATATCCAGGTCCAAAAAACTACAAAGCAGATTGTCGCACTGGTTGTGATTGGTTTTTATTAGGGGTGGGACAATACATCGATCTACATCGATACATCGATCATATGGTCAGTGATTCAATGATATCGATCCAA
>JBBDHI010000003.1:21111492-21121560 GCA_037177115.1 Craterocephalus stercusmuscarum
TTTTTAGGGCGAACTTAGACGCAGAGCCAATTGCCCTATCCTTATCATTAGCTGGGCTGCTAGCTACCTGCCCAGCTTCATACTGGAGCGATCTTGAACGTTCGTTTCCTCCTCATTCACATGTATGAGAGGACAGATGACAACAGACCCCAGGTTTAAAAAAAGCGAAGTTCTCCTTTAAATAAACCTGCCTCTCTACCAAGTGGTTTGGATATGTAATTTTAAAAGGTGTTTGTTATCCCGTTGTTCATTTTGACCATTTCACTGTCATTATTATCATCTCAACACTTTACTCAAAAATATTTGCATCTTTCTCGCTGGCTGTTTCCTAAGTGTGAAAGTTAAATGGTTAATGCTTTATCCCTAAAGTCAGCATATTTCAGACTAGCAGTGGGACATAACATCCACATTCATACCGGTCAATGTGAATACAAAAAATATTCTACACTGTCATTTCTAAAATCAATATGTCACAATACAACTATTGGATCTTTAGTCATTTGTTGCTGTATTCGCACACAAGTGCATGTGGCCAAGCTTTGCTACATTTAAGGTAAATACCACTAAACTAAAAACAGGTTTTAACACACAGCAATTTCTCACCTGATTAGAACCTGGGTTGGGGATATTAATTATACCAGCTGCCAACTTTGTCTGCAAATAGCTGATGAATGCAGATTTAAGAGCTTGAGTTTGGCTTAGTACATCTTCTTGATCACGTCCACAGGGCAGAGCAAGAAGAAGGCAGAAATCACTGTCCCCCTGCAGAGGCAAAAGATTAATCATATTAAGACAACTTAATGAAATAAAATATCACTAAATTAAGAGAAAAATAATAAAACACACCGTCATCCTTCTGGCTACACTCTCCAGCTGTGAAGCCTCTAGCCTCATTCTCTGGACAATTCTTAGTAATGCACCACCTTCTTGCAGAGGCAGGGTCTGATGAGCTAAAGCTTTGTTGCCACAGACAAAATGCAACTGGACTGCAGCTGTATCATTCTTCAGTGCCAGAAGGCCTTGCCACACAATAGGGTATTTCTGTTTTAAATGGCAGAAAACAAAGCCAAGCAAGTCAGAAAAAGAGAGCTCTTGTTCGAAACATTGAACAGAATAAACTGTTGGGTGATGGGTTTTGTCTTACCGTGAGCAACTGCACCATATTAACAGGCTGCGTCATCTTGCTATCTGGTTTTGTCTGGAGGTCTGCACCCTTCAGATTCAAGACGACATTTGTTAGGTGTGTTTACATCAGGAGGATTTTATAAACACATATTTGCATACTCACAACATCAAATTAAAACTAATGCAAACTTAATGCAAGAGGCCTATAACTAATCCCCCTTTCATAAACAGATTAAATTTATTTGTAACTCTACTCTTGCATTACTGCATAACTGTTGTATTCGTATCAACACGGTATGGTATACTCCCACTAAACCAGCAACAAAAGTGTGGCCAACTCACCATAGATTGTGTGACATTCGGTGGTGGCTGGTTATGTCCAACAGAAGTCTCAGGTATTTGAGGATGGATGCCTCTCGGGTTTGAGTACATCCCTGTGTAATCTGGAAATGAGCCACTAGGCCCTGGTGGCAGTAGCTGAACTCGCTGGGGAGATGCCATTGCTTGCCCTGATTGCCTGATCCCCATCATTCCTTCTTTAGCAAGAGGAGAGTGCGGTCTCTTTGCTTCTAATGACTTTGTTATCTCCTTCTCAGACACACCTTTTGGCAAAACATGAGCTCTTGGAGATAAAGAGGGGGGAAGTGTTTCCTGAATGTGTCCAGAATGAGGGTCTGCACCACCCCCTTGTTGGTGCATGAGCACACGTATATCCCTTGATGCCATGTATGTTTCCATTGGAACACCACTCCTCAAAGGCCCACGAGGATCTGATTGCAGAGAGGCAGAGGGTCTTCCTGTTGGGTGGAAGCGCCTGGATTCTTCCTGTTCCCCTTCATGACTCCTTAAAGAACCAGGATTAACTTTTAAAACCTTGTCTCTGCCAACAGCCTGAGGAGAGGAAGGCCGTGTCTGCAGGGGCCCAGACCAGGGAGACTCGCTATGTATTCCATAGCTCATCACTGAAAGAGGTGGCGTATTGACCCTAACATCTTGAACAAGATGTCCAACCGGAATCGATTGAGTAACGCAGTGAGGAGACAACCGTCCCAAACCTCCAGGCACGCTATGGGGTGGCATGATTACTGACTGTTCTGGATGGTGTACACTTGTAATAAACTGTTGCATACTAGGATGGCCAGCTGATAGCATAACTGGGATGCCTTTAGGTGATGAGGAGCCTATAGGTGAGGACACCTTGGTAAATGGAGGGTGTGGATGGCCTGATTTGCGTGGGGATCGGGGTTCTTGTTTGATCCCACTGATGTGGGAAGACGCTCTGTCCCCAGCTGTTGTTACAAAACCTACATGGTTTCCAGGTGGAGAGGGCAAATGGGGACTAATTGCAGGACTCACAGCAGAAGTCCAAGATGGTTTTGCTCCATCTGTACCATGAGGATCAGAACTGTCCATTTTCTTTTGAAGTTTTAACTGCATGTAATCTTGATGATAACCCATTACTTGCTGGCCACTCTGAGGAAGACGCTTAACCACTCCTGGGGGTCCAGATTGGTAAGTAGGATCCATCTTTTCCAAACCACTGCTTTCTTGTTTAATAGAGGACAGAGCTAAAGGTTTACCTGGATGTCCATGATCTGCCTGTGATGAAGGGCCCTTTTGCAGTCCTGACTGTGAATGACCATAAATCTCCTGTTTCGTCTGGGGCATGGAAACCAACTGCTGAGATTCCATGTCACCTGCTGTTGCTTGTGGGATTTGACTAGTTTTGGCACTGATTCTCTTGGGTCCCCCTGTTTTCTGGCCCGAGTGGCTCAGTACTACCACTCCTTCAGATGTATTTACTCTCAGACCAGGGCAGGACCCGGTGCCTACAGCTGGGCTTTCGACAATGAAACGTGCAGCCTTTCCTCCGTCATCACTAACAGATGCTCCGTGGTATGAACCAGTATCATCTTTGCTGGATCTATAGGGCGGTTTAGGTAGAGCCATGTCCACACAAGGGTTACCAATGTTTATATTAACTTTTTCCTCAGGCTCAGGAGGGTTGCAAACACGGCTGATGACAGAGGTTGCTGTGGATGCAATGACAGAAATCACAGACTTTGGCCCTGGGGATGTTAGTGAGGCGGAAGGTCGAACAACAGGCAAAGCTGAATGGGTCGTCATTTTACTATCAGGGAGTGGTGATTGACTTTTCACAACACTTCTGAGTGGAGTACTAGCTTCAGATTGGTTGTGAAGGCGGGGCAGATTACTTGCAACAGAACTACTTCCTGGCAGTGAAATGCTTTTATGTTTAATAAGAATTTCTCTCAAGTTACTTGTTTCATGATCAATTTCCATGTTTTCAGGTTCTGTGGGTAGATGTGGACTTTCCTTGGCTGGTAATGGCATGACAGGTGAAGAAGAAACACCTTTATCCTTTGACTGGTGCTGCCAGTGTGGCGGTGAAACAGCAACTCTGTTAGTCTGGATGGGTCGAATACTTGACCTGTTTGCTCGGGGAGACAGAGAAGGGGAGATAATGTCAGTTGGCAACTGTTGAGGCTTTGGGCATATTGGACTCTTAGGCTGGGGTGGTACAGCTTTAAAAGGTGGCATTTGTTCTTCTGAAGTCGATTCTGATTCTTTGTTTACATCTATAGCCTTGACAGCTGAAAGATCAGAGTCTGGCTTCCAAGTAGTAGCAGTAATGACTGCAGCAGCTGCTGCTAATGTCTCAGGCACAATCTGTTTATCTGAAGCTGTACTCTCAGCTATGGGTGCTGTCGATTCTTCGCTCAATGGTGGTCCTTCCTTCAAATCTTTTCTTACTTGCTTTTGGGTTTTAGAACGTTTAGGGGTCTTTGGTCTTCCCTTGGTGCCCTTTTTGGGTGTGTTTGAAAAGGCAGGTTCCTCTTGTATAGCAGTGGCATTTGTTTCAGGTTCATGTTCCTTGACAGGCTGCACAAAGTCTGCTTGCATCTCAGGCTCTGAACAAATTTCTGTACTTAGTGTGGGAGCTTGTATCCCCACATCTTCTGCAGTTATTGAGTCAATAGCAGCCATAAGTTCTGTTTCACTTGCAGGATTAGAAGGTTTTTCTTCCTCTAGTTCACTTTTTATGTCTGCAGATGGGACAGGTGGTGTTGGTGGTTCTGTTGGAAAAGTTGGATCCGTTAGTTTGGCAATGTTCTCCACTGCCTGTTCCAGTTCACGTTCCTGGGAGATTGAACTCTTTGAAGCTTCAAGTTCCTTGTTTTCTTTTTCGTCAGTAAGGCCTTCTTTGTTAGCATTAGGGCACTTTGAAACATAATCATTTGTGTCATTGGATCTAGTCTTTTTTGGTGTCTCCTCATGACACCCAAGCTCTTCATCACCCAACTGAAGAAGTTCTTTGACCTCTGTTACATTCAATCTGATTTTGAGGTTCTTAAGGACAGGAGACTTTGGAGTTCTTGTCGACTTGATTTTTCCTCTGACTACCTTGTCCTTCTCTGAAATGGGCTTTTCCTCCACAGCAAGGGAATCAGTCTTTTCCCCATTGGATTTGCCCTCTATTTTTTCATCGAGTCCCTCTTTCTCTTTACCCAATTCTGTGGCTTCTTTGTCCTTTTCCTCTCTCTTTTGGTCAAGTTGTATCGATGGATCTTTACCTGAATCTGATCCATCTACCACAGCCAAAGAGTCTGTATCTTTATTATCAATTTCTTGATCCTCACTTGCTTCAATTTTGTCTCCTTTCCTTGTTGATCCAGATCCTACAGCTGAGGACATCTGATTTGATGACCCTTTTGTGACATGAGGAGATTGTTTAGCTTTTGACACTCTTGGTATTTGTTCGCCACTTTCTATTTCATGTAATTCAGGGTCCTTATTTTCCAGTTTGGGTTTTTCCACTTTAGCGGATGAACTCTCCTCACCTTGTCTGCGGTTCTTCGGGGGGCGACCGCGTTTTGTTGTGTGGGTAGGAGCAGGTGGCTCGAGCTCAGCATTTGGCTGTGCAGCATCTTTGTCTGTACCGCGCTTTCGTACAGAGCGTGGCGATTCTGTAATTTCTTTTCCAGAGCGAACGGGTGCATCATCTTCAACTGGGGTGGCATAAACAGATTTAACATTTCTTCGTCTTGCTCTGCCAAAAGGTATGCTCTGCTCGAAGGTATCAGGATCTGATCCATGAATAGGAGATTTGCTAGTAGATTTTGAGTCAGCTCTTGGGGAAGAGCCACGTTTCAGTTTTTCTTTGTCAATGCGCTCACTCTTTCGTGTAGCTGGTTTCTCAGAAACAGAGGCAGACATTGCAGGAACTGGTGCAACTTGAGCAGGGGATTGTTTGCCCTTTTTAGTTTTAATTTCTTTTGTTTTATTCTCTCTCTGGGAGGAGACTAGCTCTTCATTTGCATCACTATCAACAGGCATTTGTTCTTTGCTCACTTGAGGTTTCTTCTCTCCTTCTGGCTCTACTGCTAAATTAGTTTCTTTTGGGGTTATATTCATTTCTTCAATAACACTAGGTGGTACTGGACTACTTGCTACAGGGTCCTCTAGTTTTACAGTCACAGGTTCTAGCTTTAGCTCTGAACTGCAGACAACCTCTTGCTGAGAATTAAGGCAGGATGTTTGCTCTGTGAATGGAGGTTTTATATCTTCAGTCACGTTTAGCTTCTCTTCAGATGGAGAAAGTTTATTATGAGAAAAGTTAGGTTCAGGTGCTTCTACAGGTGCCGGTTCAGAATCGGAAGCCTCAGTTGGGGGATGTTGTATGGATACAAGAAGCTCACTTTCGCTTACTTCTTTCTTTATGGAAAATATAGGAGGACACAATTCAGGGGTTTTACTCCTTGAAACCACTTTGTCACCTGATGTAATCAAGTCCTTGACCACTGACTGACTGACAGAATTAGGTGCGAGTTTGGGTTCAAGAATAACTTCTTCAGCCGGACTGACGGGTTTAATTTCAGCATCTGGGACCGACTCTGTTGTGTCGGGAGACTGCAGAGCTTGTTTTTCTGATTCAGGTGCTTTTTCCTCTTTATTCTCATCTTCATTCTCATTGCCTTTTGTCTCCTGCTGGGTTTTATTCTTTTGCTGTAGTTGCATGAGTTCCAAAAAGCGACTGTGGAAAAGGACAACTGGTCCTGTCTCAAGTTCACCATCTGTACCTTGCTGACTAGTTTGTTGGTTTTGCATATGCTCAAGTTCTTCATGTTTGCGTTCTAGATGCTGAAGGCGTCTAGAGTCCAGTTCAAAGACAGCACTGTGAAGAAAGCGTGAGGCAAATAGTTCCCTGCGTTCTTGCTCTTCTGGCTTAGGTTCTTCTTTTCTGTCATCAAGTTTGTCTTCAGATCCACTTCTTATCTTTTTCTTTTTCAAGTACCAAGAAGGTGTTGGTCTTGGTGTTGACTCTACCTTTTCTGTGTCTTTCCTATTGCGAAAATTTGCAAAGTGGGAATCATAATCCAAAAATGACCAGTTATCATCTCGGGATGACGAAAGAGACTTTGCCCGCTCTAGCAGGGCCTTTGTGTCAGGTGTGATGGTCTGGTCAAGTGCAAAGGAGTAGAATTTATTTCTCTCGAGATGTGCTAGTTTAGGATCTGAAAACCTATCAGCCCTCGGCCTTTCAGGATAAGGCATAGATGTAGAGGGCACAGGGGAATGTGGTTTGGTCTCTCTGTCCTCTTCAGAGTCTGATCGGACTTCCCCAGGCTCCAGGTCTTGCCAAATCCCATACTCCAAACGTTTGCGATTTTGAATGTTTTTACTTAGACTTCTAGAAAAGTTGAGGTTAGGTAACAAGTCTTGTTTAACTCTGACCTCCCACCTCTTCTGCTGCTCTTCTTCCACACTAAGCAAAGGAGTGTTTGTCTTGCTCACCGGTGGGTTATGTGTCCTTTTGATTGACGCGTCCAGATCTGAATGCATTTTTTCATTGTTCCTACTCAACTCTTTCTGAGAGCCATCCAAATTATCTTCATCTGCATGGTGAGGGAATAGCTGATGCCCTGGAGATGGAGTGCTGTTCCAGTCAGGGTCCTCACTTTTTTGCCTGAAGCTTCTGTAGACACGTTCTCTCTTTATCCCAGAGTCCGAGTCAAACTGGTCTAATTTTTTTAATTTGTGAGATGGGAAATTATCCGTCACATCCTCAGGCGGTTTACCAACTTCATGCACGAGACTACGATGTTCCAAGTCCTCTGCTTCATTTCTTTGGGGACTTCCTGGTTTGTCACGTTTGTCAGATTCACGCTGCTGTTGCAAACGTCTATTTTGCTCCATCTGCTTGCGATAACTCTGGGAAAGATCAATATCAACGTGATCTTCCTTGTTCTTGGCACTTTTGTTAGTTTCAGTACTTTGAAGTTTGAACACAGCATAATGGTCTTGCTCTCTTACACCGCTTTGATCTGAACTTCCATCTTGTGAGAACTGTCTGGATGAAGTACTCCCTGGAAGTCGTTTTGATTCCAGTAGGTCCAAAGAGCCCTCTGATTTTTCTCTTTGCCCTCTAAGGTCCTCTTGGCCATTCTTTTGCGTGCCACTTTTATCAGGTTTTAGTCTTGTATCTCTACGTTGTGAATCTTTATGTTTGTCAGTCTCTGATTCTTTCAAATAAGCTGATGTGGCCGCTAAGTCTGAAGACTGATTACCATCCTCCTCTTCAGGCTTGCTTTTCTTTTGATGAATAGTCCTTCCACCAGGATCAGCGAAGCGCCTTTTCCTTGCTGCAAGGCGATCTGACTCCACAGATGAATCTTTCCCATCGTTTCCCGTCTCAGACTTTGGATGTTTTTTGAGTCGAGATTTCCCATCCAACTCTAAATTATCACTTTTTGTCATTTCAGATCGCTCAGTTTTGACGGAGTCCTGAAGAGCTGCCGACAACGGATTTCCAGGAAGACCATCACCATCTCCTTTAGTTTTCTGTCTCTCATGAGCGTCTTGGTCTGATCCCCTACTTCTTACAGACCCTCCATCAAAACCAGATTCAAGCTCAGTTTCTATTACAGGGTTGGATGGGGACTGACCCTTTGCTTTCCTTGGTTTAATCTTGTCAGGTTTGTCTTTATCAGATTTATCTTTTCGTTTAGCTCTTTTTGTTTTCTCAGCACCTGCAACACGGTCTGGTTGACTACTCTTTTCACCTTTTGTGGCATGTTCTAGCAGAGTCTTTTCAGACTTGTCAAAATGTGACGGTGACACTGAACTAACACTACCACTTCTCTCAGAGGATTGGCTGTATACTCGTCGCTCCGAGTCTCTGGGAGCACGCTCAGATGGTGAGGGTGATACTGTCGGAGTAATAGGTCGCCTTGGATGAGATGGGCTCCACCTGTTACGATCAGCTTCAAAATGCTCTCGTTCCCTTTCACGCTCCCTTTGAATATATGTGTATTTTCTGATGTCTTGCTCAAAGGGGTCTCGGTAGTCCCTATAGTCTCTTGGATCTTCATGGTAGCGTGGATCAAAGTGATTCCCTTCATAATGTTCGAGTCCAGGAAAACGCTCTCTGCTGCGTGCAGCATATTCTCTCCGTGCGTCCTCTGGATAAAGGCCAGGAGTTCGTATATTCTCATAGTAAGCTCTCTCTGCAGTAAATTCATGATAAGGAGGTCTGCGATCCTCTCTATAAAGCGAATGGAGGGAAGATAAAGAAAATAAACATTCAGTTTACCTATATTATTAAACTGTTAAATAGTTTAAGTGACTAAATAAAAATGAATACTGTTCTGAAAACCTCTAAAAATCAGCGTTACTATCATAAGCTTAACAGTAAAGCAGATGACTAAAAACTATTGTCTGCCTTTTAAAAAAATTATGATTTTTACCGTCGTTCAGGTGGAACTTCATAGAAGTCTCTTATGTCTTGACCAGATGCCTGCATAGAGCGGTAGAATGCCATCTGACTTTCTTGACTTGCAAAATCCACCTGTCATCAATCAAACATACTGATTAGGCAAGTGAAGGGAAATTGGGAATAAAAAGTGCATTTTACAAAAAACAAAACAATTTACACAGAACTTTTTTTTTTACCTTTATTTTATTGCCACCAATCTTCCAGCCTTTGGTCTCCCTCACAGCTGCCTGAGCAAAATCTGTGTTGTTGTACAAGATAAGGGCCATCCCCTTTAGTCGATCAAACACAACCTATAAAATGGACAGATTAAGAAAAATCAAATTCACACTTATGATGAACAAAAATCTGGAGCGGAAAATCATAAGCAAGAGAAAATATAACACCTTACTTTGACCACATGTCCATAGCGGCAGAAATGTCTTGTGAGGTATTGTTCTGTTATATTGGCTGCTAAACCATCAAGCCAGACACATGTTGTGGGCATACTCTTCCCAAAACCAAGCTTCAAAAGAGAACAAATGTTACTTTATACACACAGAACTTTTTATACTCTATTCAAGATTATACTGGTACCATTGTATATTGTAAAAACTACCTTTAGTCTGTTGCTTCCCAGATACTCTCCATCCATCTTCTTTATGGCCTTGCAAACGCTGGCAATATCAGAGTACTGAACAAAGGCATACTGGGGAACTCCATTTACTTTCTTGATGTCAATGTCCTGGAAGAAATAACAGAGAAAACTTATACTATTAAATATATGAACAAGGTTAAACTAATAGTACACATCTCTGTTGTTAACTTACAACAATTTCTCCAAATCGTTGAAAGATATCAAGAAGCTGCTGGTAACTGGTGGTTTTCTCAAGATTTCCTATAAACAGAGTCCTAGTGGCCTTTGGATGGAACTCATCTATGCGCCCATCTAACGGCCTGAACTCATTTTCACTCTCTGTTTCTGTGGAAGGAAGAAATTTCTTATTAATATTTACATGCTGTTCAAAACAATTGCTCATCATCTACCAGTACACCAAGTTTTAGAACATTACTCTGGTTGAATAACGTGTTTTTGCCACAGTACATTAAAGGAGCTATACCTGATATTATTTAAATCTTTCTAAGAAAAATGTTTTCTACACTGTATA
>JBBDHI010000003.1:21129488-21141324 GCA_037177115.1 Craterocephalus stercusmuscarum
CTACAAATATGAACAATCATATTCAAGGCAAGTTTATTTGTTTAGCATGTATACGAAAATTCAAGGTGCTTTACATATAAACAGAAACATTAGAGCGGGTGCAGAATACATTAAGAAGAATTTAAAGAAGAGTTAAATAACCAAGTAAACAACAAAAGAAAGAAAGAAACCATCAGAGAAAAAAGTAAATCCTGCAAAAAGAAAAGTTTTAACCCTGATTTGAAACAGCTAAGAGTTTCAGCAGACCTGCAGCTTTCTGGGAGTTTGTTCCACATGTGAGGAGCATAAAAACTGAACGCTCGGAGTTTAATTCTGACTCTGGGAACTGAAAGTAGACTTGACCCTGATGACTTAAGGAATCTGATTGGTTCATAGCGAACCAGAAGATCCTGAATGTATTTTGGCCCTAAACCATTCAGTCCATTCAGAGATGATTCATTGACAAGCTGGAAACCAATGTAAAGATCTGAGGGCTGGTGTTATATGATCCCCTGTTTCGAGAAGCAGCATTTTGGACTAACTGCAGCTGTCTGATGGACTTTAGGGAGACCTGTAAGGACAGCTTTAATCCTTGACATGTTCTTTAAGTGGTAATAGGCTGACTTTACAGCTAGTTTTACAACTGAAGTTCAGGTCGGAGTCCACGACTACACACAGGTTTCTGGCTCTGTTGGTGGTTTCTAACTTGGCTGTTAAGTGCAGATTTTTAATCTCTTTTCTTTGGCTCCAAAAACTATGATTTCAGTTTTGTCTTCATTTAACTGAAGAGAGTCCAGTCTCTAAACTGATCAATGCATCTGATTAGTGTTTGGATCGGAAGACAGTGTCCTGGTGAAATGGTTATGTACATTTGTGTGTAATCATCATTGCTATGGTAAGATATTTTGTTGTTTTTTTAATAATTTGAGCAAGTGGAAAGATTTAAATGTTAAACAGCAGTGGCCCTAGGATGGAGCTTTGGTGAACTCCACAGGTTATTTTAGTTTGCTCAGTTTTATAGTTACCTATAGACACAAAGTAGTCCTTGTGTTTTAGATATGACTCAAACCAGTTCATTGCAGTACCGGAAAGGTCTACCAAGTTTTTCAGCCAGTCTGGTAAGAAGTTATGGTCGACCTTGTCATTTGCGGCAGAGATCCAGTAGTCCCAGGACTGAATTCTTTCCGCTATCTGGTAAAGTGGATGTCATTAAAGATCTTAACTGGAGCAGTCTCGGTGCTGTGACCTGGCCGGAAACATGATTGGCAGACATTAGAATTGTTATTTAGTGTCAGGAAGTTGTGTAGTTGTTAGAAGACAGCTTTTTCTATAATCTTATACAGAAAGAGGTTTGACATCGGCCTGTAGCTGCTCATGAGGGACAGGTCTAAGTTGTCCTTATTGAGGAGTGGCTTGATGACGGACAGCTGACAGCAGGGACATGTTTACAATCTGTAAAATATCTGAGGTCATGCATCCTTAAACAGTCTTGAAAAACCCTGTTGGCAGGGTGTCAAGACAGCAGGTGGTGTTAAAGTTAAAGTCACTGATTAGGAATGTTTTTCCTGTCAAAAAGCCTATGTTTAGTAAAGCTAGCTTCAGTGTGCTGAGAGCATTATCTGTCCAGTTTTTGTTGAGCAGGATGACAAGAAATGAACACAAGATTTGATAAGTTTGCAGAGTATGTTTGGTGAAGTTTCTTCCTCTGCATATTCATTGGCATCTCTTTGTTATCTGGTAGGACAGGGACAGAAGAAGCTACTTACTTATCAGGGCCTGACTTATCCTGGAGAGAACCGTCTGTGCTGGAGCTTGGATGCTACCGGCGGAACCGGGGTAAGACGAAGAGATGGGAAATTGCAATATTCTCTTTAGAGAATATGGAATCACAAGCAAGACCAAAGAGGAGATAGGTGGGAGTAACATGCAGCACCACAGCAGGCATAGAGATATATCTGTTTGTGAAGGTCAGCATTTAATTTTGCACCTGTTTTCTGTAAATGAAATAGATCCAATTTTATTTTACAAAGACATTTAGCGATGACAGTATCTAAAATAAAATAGGCCTCACTTGAGATTTTGCTGTAGTCTGAAGAAGAAAAAATCCTTTATTCAATTCTTAATACTGTGGCTCTTTTGCTGAATGGAAACCTTAAATCACAAGCATGAGCCAAAACCAAAGACAACCAGCGTCATTAAGTTAGTCCCTGATGCAGCAGCTTTTACCACAGCCGCTGTGCCAGTGTCATTAAACGTTCCCAGTAATAAACGGAATAACAAATTACAGAACAAATGTCCTCACAAGATTTAATAGATTTTTAATATACAGAAATAATTCCAAAAGGCATTTTGAAACAATGCTATGCAGTAAATATTTCAGTTTAATGGAGATTTTTAAAAGGTCAAATCAATATGAATGTGTTTTTGAAGCAAAAGATTAAATGCGGGGAGCATCTGGTTGCATTAAGTCTTTCCTGTCGGCTTTACCTATTGCTGCTGTTGCTGTGAAATACATACAATTCTTAATGGTGTGCTATATGTGTAACATATTATGATAAATGTTTTATAACCCTATGTTAAAGTTTGCTTTAAGATGTAATATATTACTCTACTTTTCTGTAGATGCTTCCTTTATCTAAAATTTACTTTACATGGTTGATAGAGATGCATAGTTGATTCTACTAATATAGTATTTGTAAAGGCAATTGCATAAATATGTTGGGTGCATTTTTTCGTAAGTGCAAAATTAATCAAGTACAAAAGGAGAATCATCAGACAGCATGATATACAATAAAAGTTTTAACTGTTGCTGTAATAAAAGAAGGTATTGAGACATTTGCACACTTATTTTTCAAAATGCACATCACAGCTTCCTGTTGGGCTGAACAGCTACAGGCTTGTGGCAGCGTCACCCTTCCCTTGATTGGTGTTTGTCTGTGGTTGCAAGGCGGTTGTTACTGTTCAATAACCATATTTGTATGGCAAGATTTGCAAAGCAGTTTCCCATCTAAAGGATAGCAGCTGTGTTCATTGGAGAACTCGATGACACAGACCTGTAGAAAAGATGAAAAGCATATTGACTGATGATAAGCAGGGTGCTCTGCTCATTTGTATAAATGTCCAAATGTCCACGACGTAGATTGTGAGAAACCCTACCTCACATCTGTAGCAGTTTTCATGATAAGAGCGTCCCAGACATTCAACAGTGTAACTGTCAGTACCATCTTCTTTTGGGATGATTAGCTGGTTACAGGCACTACACTTTGGTGCATATTTCCTTGATGTTCAGAATTTAAAAGGAAAGAATATAAAGTATTTATTTGACATGTTTAGCAGATTTAATATGATAATACAAACTGAATGACAAGAACAATATTCTTTTTATTCTATACATTGGTATCCAGAGTCTTTTACATAAAAATATGTTGTTGCATCATGTACTGTAGGAAAAAACTTTTTTCTGAATAATGCTTGGCAAAATCTTTCTTTGTCATACCTGTAATAGTCTGGAAGGCAGTATATTTCACCAACTTCTCCCTGAGCAAAAGCTTGCTCTCCAATTTGCCGCTTGCATGTTGTGCAGATGAAGCAAGGAGGATGGTATGGTCGCTCTAAGGCACGGATTATGTGATCCGTGATAATCTCCCCACATGCCCAACAAAGTTCCAAACTGGCCTAAAACACAGAGAAACATAGAGTGGTAAATACATTTGAAGTGTATCTCATCCTACTTTATACTTGATAATAATTAAATATTTGCTCCTAAATGGAACAACTGTTGTAGCAAATATATCAGTTTCAAACTTGTTTCTATGATATTTTATTTATCAAGCACATATGATGAGATATGAGGGCGTTAAAGTAAAAAAATTAAAATGTATAACCTTTTTGACAAAAAAATCATTCTTGATGTATCTTTTTTTTTCTTTCAACTCTTGACATCATTGTGTTGTGGAAGCGGTGTAACTCAGACCTACCTGGTAGCATTCTTCACAGAAGGGGACCTTTGCTTTGTTGTAGAAGCATTTACCAGCCAGCGAAATGTTACAGGATCTACACTGGAAGCAGCTGTCATGGTAAGTCCTGTTTAAGGCCTCTATTGCAGGTTCAGAAAGAGCAATGGGCTTGCGACAAAAGCCGCACAAGTCTGCAATGTGCACAAATATCAAATGTCAATGCAGGTTAAAACAAAATGTTTGCTAAGACGACAGGTGTGGAAAAAGATATCCTGTTACCGTTGCTCTCTCTGCATGTGTCTGGACTTTTTGTTTTAATCCCATGAGTTCGTTCTTCTTGGTTTAACCAACTCGATGGTGTGCTGGTTCCTACCTTGAATTAAATAAACAT
Organism: Craterocephalus stercusmuscarum; assembly: GCA_037177115.1. NCBI lineage: Eukaryota > Metazoa > Chordata > Actinopteri > Atheriniformes > Atherinidae > Craterocephalus > Craterocephalus stercusmuscarum. The sequence continues at coordinate 21,133,815 of JBBDHI010000003.1, forward strand.
TCTTGATTTAAAAGGGAAGTTTAATCAGAGACAAAGTAAACTACACAGTTTATCAGTGCTTGACTTAGAACGCGTCATGTTTAATTCTAAAAAGCAAAAAGTTCAGAATGAGTCATTAACAGCAGTCTGTTCATTTGCATACAGTTACAGCTCAAGTAATTTAATTTGTCTTCATCTCAGTTAACGAGAATGAAAGGGGAATAAATTGATTGTTGACTGAAGCTATCTCAGACTGCCCTACGATAGGTGGTGATAGGTGGTGATAGATGGTAATTTGTCCCCATTTCACCTTGTTAAGATTCAACAACTGACAAATGATCAAATAATTTAAATCAGGGCAAATTAGTATCCATTCAAACTGTGAACTTTTCAAAAATACTAGAATACTAGAAAATCAACTTTTAAGGTGATATCAAGGAACAAGCCTGGATACCTCTTTGTTGGAGACTAGCTGCTGGAGTGGGCTCAGAGACTGGAGGAAAGGTTTCTCAGCTGGCGGAGGTGGTGGAAGTTCTGATTCTTCGGAGAGCAACGCTCCCAAAGATGCAGGTATTCCATCTGAAGAAAGAGGAGGAGTAGGAGGAGGAGGAGGAGGAGGGAGGAGCTCTGTGTGGAAAAAAAGAAGACTTAAAGACACTTTATCAAAACATAAATAATAACAACAACCCATCATTATATTTTTATCCCACATTAAAACACCAATTCCAAAAAAGTTGAGACACTGTGGACAATATAAATAAATATTAAATCAAATGATCTGTTCATCTGCACTTATAAACCAATATTCAATTCACAGCACATGGAGCATAGAGTAGAACAGTGGTTCTCAGAGATTTTTCAGTAATGAACCCCTTGAGGACTAATTTTTCAAAAAAGTACCCCCAAACAATATAGAGCTTTTTGGTTGAGACGGAAGTACACAGAATAGTACCATCAATGCCTAATTGTTCAAATATTTAGCTAACGAATCACTTTCAAATTTCAAACATTACAAAATGACCTACGTTAAACATGTTATCACTGATTCATGACTAAATTAATGGGAAAATGAGTTAAAACACAATAAATGTCCTTTCCTGTTGTTTTGTCCTCCAAGCTTTTGCAGAACAGAGATGTGTTCAAAAATATCGTTGCTATCAACAGATCAAAAAAAAAGCAACAAATTGAGGATTTTCTCTCACATCTATCAGTACATCCAGCTGGAGTAAGAATTAGTCAACATTTCCCACAAGGCCTCTATTGCAGGCCTTATGGGATACTTGAATAATACTAGAATATATCTTTATTATAAATTTTCACTGAGGTGTCAGGACACATCATACAATGACAGCAAAAAAAAAATGAATAAGATACTCAAAAATAAAAGCTCATTTTAAATTTAATGGCAACACATCTCGATTCATAACCTTATTGTGTCTCTTCTATTTTTAACAACATCCCATAAACATCTGTGAACTGAGGAGACAGTTGCTGGACTTTTGGGAAAGGACTGTTGTCCCATTTTTGTCCTAACACAGGCTTCGCAGCACAACAATGCTTAGGTTTCTTTGATGTATTTTGCACTTCATTTAGCACCAAATGTTGTTAGTTGTTGAAAGATGTGCATTGCAAACAGACCAGTCCAGCACACAGACCCTTCTACTTTGAAACAATTTTATGTTTATATGTTTAAAAAAAAAAAAAAGCCAGAATGGTCCAAATGAGCAGACAAGAGACAGAATTCTGCTTTTTTAGAGGTCAATTAAAATTGATCAAAACTGACACAACAAACTTCATTCAGTCGGCTTTCTGTAACTTCTGGTTTGGTGCCTGAATAGAATCTGAGACTGACATGTCCAAGAGAAGACGAGTCAGCACAGTTCTATCTAACACCACACCTTTCAATATTGCTCTGAATTGCAATTGGACCAATTCAGTGCAAGGTTTACTGGATTGTGATAGATTAGGAGTAATCTTCTTATCGTATTTCATATTATCAAAGTTTTTTTCTGCTGACCCCAGAGCAAAAAATTGACTGTGAATACCTGGAGAACACGTTCTTTTCTTGTCTTTTTCTTTTTGCAGCTGTGGATTAGTGGATTCAGTTTGGGCAGGTTTGGGACTCTGAGGGTCCGAGGCCTGGTCTGGGGCCCCTCCATGAATCCAGCCTTTACTGTTTACAGAACTGTCGGAATTAGATGTTAATTGGTCCTCTTTCTTATGTCTGAGCACAGAAACGTTGTCAGCAGAGTTGAATCTTTCAGCTGTGTGCTGCTTGTCTCTTGCATGGTGAGCTTGGAGGCTGGGTTGCTGCTGTGTCCCAGTGGCTCGTTGAGGAGACGTCAGAGTGATGAAGACAGAGGAAACCATCCTTTTTGGCGTAGCTGGCGATGCCATGATTGTACGAAGCCCTCATATAACCTGATAGAAGTACAGAACAATAGCTCAGCCTGGACTGAAGAACAAACATGATCCTTCTGAGCAATACTTGATTATAGGAATAACACACAAAATAGTGAGCAACACTTTTCATCACTGTCTCAGCCATACAGAAGAAAAAACGCCCACAGTAAACTTTGTATGATAGCTCACTTACACGAGTACTTTCACACTCTCACAATTCTCATTACCCACAATGAATGGCTCAAGAGGCAAAAGATCACATTTGGTTGATCTGTTTCCTTTAAACCGACTCACCCTGGCTGTGTGTTGCTGTTACATACCTGAAACAAACAGTGGTTTGAAGACAATTTTCTCTTTTCTTCCTTCTCCTTTCCTATATATCTCAAAACTTCTGGTTTATTTTCCCTCCCATGAGCTGCTTCAGGGAGAAGACTTTACTCTGGTGGAGACGGCGATTACAAATCTACAGAAGGCCACTCCTTTTCCTCCTTTATCTCCCTCCCTCCCTAAACTCTCCCATCCATCGACCCCTCCTCCTTCTCTGGCTGACTGACAATACCACCTCCCTCCCGACCGTAAAAGGTGAACAGTTAATCTCTGTCAGTGTGCAGTAAAAATCATGACACATTCATCTGCTATGAAAAGTTGGCAAAAACACACACTTCTGGATGCATGAGGAGATACAGTCACACTAAAGCTGCGAATTGGTTAGTCCTACCAAGGGCACAGGCTGTTTTTACAAGTGAAATGTCAATAAGGTTTTCTTCCTGGTATGAACAGTCATACAACCACCTCCCACTTCTTTATCTCTCTGTATGTCAGCAGGATGTGAATCTACATGCCTTTCTTAGCAACTCTATCTCAAACTGTCTTCTTTGTCTGTGTTGTGCTGCTCTGCCTTATTGTTCTGTAAGCCTTATTTTCCCTACCTCCCTCATTGGGTCTGCCTCCTTTTTTCTTCTCCCTCTTTCCTTTTTCCCTTCCCCCACATAATATCACTTTAGCCTTGACTTACTATCAGTGTCTCATGGCATTACTTTCATTTGGGCCCCACAAATGTCCAAACCAGAGCACAGTCTGATTATTGTATACAGTGGACTTTGTTAGACTCCTCTCGTGAAGCTCCAGTGCTCAGCTGTGCAGGAGCGCAGGCATGACAGTATAAGAATTAGGGCTTTGTGAAAGAGGAGATGTTAGTATATTAAAGGGGGAAGGACTGCATGAGTGATGCCTGTGAAAACTATGAAAAACCTGCTTTGTTGTGCTTGCCGTTCCCCATCAAATCTCAGTTAAATCAGATGTGTTGATCAGAAAATATTATGGTTGCTTTCTGGGAACAGAGCTTGTGAGGTCCATTCCTCTAAAAGCCAAAGAGGAGGATGGAGCGGGAAAACCGAACTTTCCTGATCTATGTGGGTCATTGTGAAAAAAAGTGAAGCGAGAATGTGCAGAGAGGGTTAACAGGAGATGGCTTTGAGGAGAGTGATGGGGGTCTCTTGTTCCAGCTCTATGGAAAGGAATGCTACAGTGATGTCACAGCTGCAGGAGGGAGCATGCCCAATGATGACACAATCCCCGGACCTCCACGCTCCACCCCCAACAGCCAAAATCCTCATTAAATCCTGTGAACCTTCTCGCTGTTTTTAATTGCATGACTTTCTGACGTCTAACTTAGAACAACACATCTGTTCTTACTTTAATGCTCGGTTGTTTTGATGGACATGCATAAATGTTACAAAGGCTGTAAAGCCTGCAGAGAATGAAAGGAAACCAAAAGAACAGGAAGAAACAAACACTGGATAGAAAACAATCACATTTTCACAGATGCACTAAGTAAGGAAGTTTACAACAGCATGAATGCAAAACTTATCAGAAGGAAGAAACAGAATTTTCTTCAAGTGGAAATGAAATAGCTTTCTCTTAAAATGTTCTAGCTGAAGTTCAAAGGTTATCAATGTTTTTAATTACAGTACAGTTAAATCAGTACAGCAACAGTAGAATTAGGCGAGAGATAAAAGAGCAGTTCAAAACCAAAGCAGAAGTAGATCTAAATTATATGTTTTTAGCTGATTTTAAGGGAAAAATCCTTCCAATTCAGCACCCAGACATTTCCAATACCTACATTTATAGAGGCCCCCATACTATAACTTTTCTCCCAAAAGCTCATTGCTGTAGTTGACAGCAGAAAAGAAGTTGGAGTGCTTTTGTTTCCATTTTATTACACAGAGCTTTGGTCCATCTTCTGTTGTTTTGAACTGTGTTTTATAAAATTGACCATTTCTAATTTTCACTCAGCAAAATCGAAATAAAATGCTCAACATATGCAGCAATATTCAGTGATGTGTCTCAACCTCAACTTCCACATTTTGGGACACTGCCATAAAATGCTGCTCCTCAAAAAAACATAAAAAAAAAAAACAAAAAACAAAACAGAACTCTTATAATAATTTATTCCATATTGTATCAGGTCTCTTATCTGCTCTCACAGATTTAACTTTATTTAGTATTTTTGTTCATATATACAGTAAGGTAAGTATACACAATTCCTGCCTATAAAATTCTGAAGTTGCAACTATCAAGATCCGGGCATTGAGTCTAGGAGGACAGGTTCAGACACATGACTATGAGGCAACCAAGACAAAATAAAACTCATAACACGACGAACAAAGAAAAGGATAAACAATGACAAACCAGGACAGGATAGACAAGGATCGGGCAATGAACAAAAGAAAACGAGGAGAACTTGCACTGAGGGAGCTAATAAACAAAAGGTTGAAGAGGTGTGACAATTAGAGACAGAAACAAGGTGTGACAAAGACATGAGAAAAACTGAGACAAAGGTCTACAAAGTGAAACAGGAAGTCTTAGAAGCTGAGTACACAAAACCCAAAAACTTAACGGACCGTGACTGTAATTTAAAAAATGGGTCTACAGAGCGTTAATGGGAACCCTTCCGAATCTGTTGGCCTCTGTGGATGTAACCAATGAGGTTATCAGCGCGTCATAATCATTATAATGTGTTTATCTCTGCAAATATCAATAGAAGCTCTGTCAAAATAATTCTTATTTAATTATTTGCCAAATAAATCTAACATTTCACTCTTTGCCTCTGATTTAAATATGAATCAGCAGGAGGGACTGACACCACCCCATTCAAATGACATAAAAATTATTTTATTACATTACAAGCACATTTTGAAATGCAAGATGTTCGTTTCCATCAAAGTGGAGTTTCAGATGCAGCGTTAATGGTCAGATGATGTTCTACTTAGGCTTGAATTGCGACTGGACCTTTCATCATCTTTCCTTAAGATGGTTCCTTGTTCTGCCTGAAAATGAATGCAACATATTCTCATCATCATTCATTTTCATATCTTTTCATGAGGATAATTTTGCAAGCAACACAGACATTATTTAGTTTCAACCAGCATAATGAAAATAAAAAGTAAGAATTTGACTCCAACCTTCTGTACTGCCTGTAGGAGATCCTGAGAGGGCAGGAGGCAGACAGCTTCTCCCAGAAAGGCGATGAGGATGTGAATAACATCGGACCAGTAACCTACTGTCAGCATGAGGACCAGTAAGCCTCCCAGTCGCAGTGCCACAGTGTGCATGATGCTCTCTGTACCAGCTTGATCTTCTATGTATCAAAAGAAAAAAGCGTAAAACAAGGCAGACTTTAATTAAGAGGCCTCGTGTTTGCAGTCACTTGTTTATTTTGTTTTTGAGCTATGGGGCATTTTCAAAACTGTTCATTTAATTTCTCTCCCAGTCAGTTTTAATCTGTTTTAACTGCATTAATCATCAGTATTAGATCATTTTTAAATTCCACTTCATATCTTAGTTTTGCCATTGCTGTGGCTGTTTGTGTTTTATTGTGTTGCTGGTTGTGACCTGCATTGCTCTGTAATTATTTAGAGCTTGATTTGATTATATTATTATTATCTTTTGCTTCACCAGTACATGTATTATTTGATGCTCACAAGATCATAATAAATAGGAGAATTGGCTCTGTTAGCTTTGCTTCCAAAATATTTAATAAAATTCATTATATTCACTGAAAAATGTGCTCCCCAAACAGTAGCGTGGACAGTTTTACCTGTTGGCCATTTTGTTAAAACCTATTTATTCATAATTTAATTGGTGGTTTATCCATTATTTTAAACCAGAATGAAATCAAATATATAAATTTTTTCCATTGTCCATTAATACTTTTTATTACTTTTCCTACTATTTCTGCAGATTAGTAGAGGAATTTGCACCCTGGATTTTGCAGAGGTACTAATAATTCTTATTGGAAATTCCCCACAGCTGTTCTGAGCCATCACCTTGAGTACTATAGACCACCAGCATAGCGTAGCAGAGTGTCAGTGGAGTCCAGAACTTGATTGCATCCTTCTGGGACAAGAAGTGGTCATAAACTGTAGCGATGGAAGCCACAGTTGCTATAGCGAAAGCCAAGACAACCACTCTTTGCAGTGAAGCCAGTATGTTGTGTCCAGAGGTCAGCAGGCTGATGCACCTCCCACAGTAACGCTCTGTGCTGTGCAGCGGGAACAGTCTCACCACATGACTCAACAGACTGCTGCTGTAACTTGCCAGCGCCCAGCTGAGAGCAGCTGCCAGAATTAAGCTGAGGGAGCTGTGTGGAGCCCCCTGATGGAGAAAGGCCAGAGTACAGGTGAGACTGCAGCCCAGAGAAAACTGGCACTGAATTAGGAGCAAGTCCACACTTCTTACCCCAGCATCCTAAAATCAGACAGAAGCATGGATCAAAATGTATCAGTAGACACAAAATGCAACACAAACCATACAAATTGTTTTGTAAGTTTCTCTCTATGTCCGTTTTAGAAACCCACCAGGCCTGCTGACGTCCAGGAAGACACGGCTCTGAGTGAAAACTCCAGCACAATGAGTGAAGAAACCCTGGAGCCCACCAGTGACAGGAGCAGAGTCAGGCTCCAGAACTGGACGGCTGCTCTCCAGTTACTTCTCAACGGATTTACCAGCGTGGATGACCTCTGTTTACCACTCCTGGCAATGTCAGAATCACTGAAAGAAAGAAAGAAAGAAAGAAAGAAAGAAAGAAAGAAAGAAAGAAAGAAAGAAAGAAAGAAAGAAAGAAAGA
>JBBDHI010000003.1:21188096-21205589 GCA_037177115.1 Craterocephalus stercusmuscarum
GGTGAGAACCCACGCTGACACAGGGAGAACATGCAAACTCCACACAGAAAGGCCACTGTCTCAAACCCCCACAGCCCAAACCAGACGCCCCCTCTGGCTCAAACCGAGACTGGGGCTTGAACCAGCGACCTTCTTGCTGTGAGGCCACAGTGCTAACCACTACGCCACCGTGCAGCCCGCCGGAAATCTTATTGGGCTTATTTTTTCTTACCTTTTGATTAATTGACTTATTGCTTATTGCGACAGGAACATCTTCCTTACAAAACATGCAAGGTGCTCCTACCGTACCTATTCCCCCCCCATACCATCATCATAGATGCTGGCTTCTGAATTGAACACTGATTCCATCTTGGAAAGTCTCTGTCCTCTTTAGCCCAGAGAACGAGGAGTTCATGATTACCTTCACTGTTAACTCACCCAACCGTAGAAGACTGCCCCACTTTGCAACAGATGTTTCAGATGTTAGGCCCACAGGACACAAGCTGCTGCTGTACCATGTGTCAAATACGGCATCTGTTTTGCATGATCGAGCTTTAGTTGGTATCTGTTGGCATGGAGGATTGTGGTAACTGACAGTTGTTTCTGGAAGCGTTCCTGGGCCCTTTTCGTGATGTCAATGCCACAATCGTTCATACCGATGAGGGCCTGAAGACAACGGCTTCTAATGAAGGCCGTCAGTCTGCATACATTTCCACGCAGTCACAAAACATGCCATCTTCTTCCAGTGGAGCTCTTTGATCTTTTTTAGGTGTAAATCCTTCTGGTCTCTCTGAACCATCTTATGCGTTGTTGTGTAAACAGAAGCAGCAGTTTGTCTGCGGTGAACGCGATGCTGAGAGAGCAGTTGGAACAGGCCGGTTTGGCTAACGAGGCTCTCAGCCAGGACATCCGCAGGCTCACCGCTGATTGGACAAAAGCCAGAGAGGAGCTGGAACAAAAGGAATCGGACTGGAGGAGAGAAGAGGAGGTGGGTGCTCATCAGCGAGGGAAGCACGCTTCATGGGAAAAAAAGGATTCAACATGGCCGATTTTAACTTCTCTCTGCCTTCCTGACCAGTCTTTCCACAGCTACTTCAGCAGCGAACACGGCCGACTGCTGATGCTGTGGCGACAAGTGGTCGGCTTCAGGAGGCACGTCTGTGAGATGAAGACTGCCACTGAAAGGTAAACATCCTAAAGTAAACAACTTTAAAAGTAAAACTCTGCCTGCTCTCATGTCGCTCTTTGCTCCCCTCTGCGTCTCTCCAACCTCAGGGACTTGTCAGACATGCGTAACGAGCTGGCCCGGATGTCTCACGCTGCTCAGGTGTCCTGCGCCGGCCTGTCTGCGACGCTGCACAGCCGGGAGGGAGGAGCGGCTCTGGCTCTGGAGCGGGAAAAAGCTCTGAGGGTGCAGCTGGAGCAGCAGCTCAGAGACCGAGTCACAGAAATGATGAATCTTCAGGCCAGAACAGATGCAGAGAGAAGTGAGCTGAATGGCAGGTCAGTGAGTGTGATGAGCTGGGCAGCAGGCTTTTTATGAAATCATTGGTATGACAGGCAAAGATGTATGATGGTTATACATCAGCTGGAGTGATTAAATGAAGAACTGAGTCATCGTCTAGGACAGATAAGTACTTCATCTTTGTTTGAACTGCCAGGTTGTCAGATGCGGTGCGAGAATGCGAGAGGATTAAAGGCCAAAATGAGGAGAAAGATGGTGAAATCGCGACACTAATGAGGCGTCTTGAGGTGAGAGGCCACTCAGGAACCCTGTGATGTTTATAATAGTTTGATTAATTTGCACTGGTTCTTACTGGTTTTTCTTCAGGAACAGAGCGGCAGTGATGAGACAGACATGCAGCTGATGAGAGTTCAGACTGACACGCTGTTAGACACTATGAGGGACATCGCTCAGGTAAACAACACATTTTTTTACCTGCGAGGTCCCCGTTAGCACTGGTGAGAGCTTCATGTTTGCTTCCTGTCACAGACCCTTCTGTCAGACGGAGACTCGTCATCAGAAGCAGATCAGGACAACTCTGTGCCGTCGCTCCTGGCGCTGATCCGTGACTCACCTCGTCGCTCCTCCTCCGCCCGGAGGCCGTCTTCCCCTCCTCGAGCCTCGTCGTTGTCCCCTCTGCCGGACTCGGTGCTGTCAGCTCTTCGATCTGCAGTTACAAACAAGTCCCTCCAGCTGCAGGTGAAGTGTTGGTTTGTAGTGTGAGACACCCACCGGGCTCATAAATGTCACAACGTCTGAGGAAATGTTCAAAACACAACAGCTTTTTCTGTTCTGCTTCCAGCTTTGCGCTTTGATTCTGCTTCCTGTTCGGTGATGTTTGACCGTGACCAGTTTTGTTCATGGTTTGAGGACATGCTGTAAAATCCTGATGCTTTTTTCATTCTTCCAATCTAAGCTACTTTTAGTCTGCAAAATCCCCTCTCAGCAAAACAGCAGAGCATGATGCTACCCCCACCGTGCTTAAGAGTAGGTCTGGTGTTTTTCAGTGCATCTTTACTCTTCCAAGCTGGACTAACTGCTCACGCTTTCTCTCCTATGACCCTAAAACCTTCCAACTCAACATTTTTTACCTTTTTTTGTGTGGTGCAAACCTTGCTGAATTAATAATAAGAAGAGTTCCTTTTACAGATGCCATCTTCTCTGTCCGTGATGATGAGAGACTCACTGACAGTAGAAAGAGGCACTGGTGTTCCAGTAGCCTTCATTTAATGGCAGACTTGTGGGTCACTGGTTCCGGGGTTGTTCCTGCTCAGCTGATCATCACTGCTTGAATGCTTTATTTTCAGATCTCTGAGATTTGTTACATCTACTAATTATTCGAGTAAATCTGTGATCGTCTCTTCCGGATCTCACCTGTCATGAATTTCCATTGTGTTACAAGTTGTTCAATCCAGTTAATACCATAAAAAAGTATTTTTCTGTTGCCTCTGTGTAACTTATGTTGTTAGTTTTGGTTTATCACAATATGATAGATGGTCTCCGGTGGACATGTTTTCAGGATGTTCGAGGTCGCCTGCTCTCTGCCCAGTCCTCTGTTCAACAGCTACGAAAGCAGCTTTCAGAGTCGGATTTGGCTAAAAGAGATGCGGAGCAGAGGAACCAAACACTGCAGCGAGAAAGGGACGCTTCCCAGAGAGAGCGGGAGACTGCACAGCGAGAGAAGGAGCGTCTGAAGCAGGAGAGAGACACGCTGGCCAGGTTTGCCCTCATTGCTTCTCACACTCTGCTCCTAAACTCTGCAATATGCATAATCATAACCCTGCAACATGCTCCCTGCATGCAGCGAGAAGCTGAACCTGGAGAAGACGATTCAGGCGGCGCAGAGCAGCAATCAGATCCTGCAGCTGGACTGCGAGAAGCTCCAGCTGGCCGTGGCGTCTGCACAGCGAGAGCGGGATCACGAGAGGGAGGAGAAGGAGGCGGCCATGCAGGAGAAGGAGCGGGCAAAGGCAGAGACTCAGAGGATGTAAGCAGGCTAATCAATGGAGATTAAATGAATGTGGTGTGGAGGCTAATCCATAAAGTTTAGTGCAGTCAGCACGCCTTGTACATGCCCACAGGAAGCCATCCAACAGATCTGAATCCTCTCATATTTACGTCTCACTGCTGCTTCTCTTTATAACGGCATCACCTGTGTGACCAGATTTGTGCTTTTTTTTATTCTTTTTTATTACACAGAAGCTATTTGTGTAAAATATAAACTACTCAGCCCCAAAACTTTTATGAAAAAGCAGCATGTACACTAACAATATCAATATTTTTAAATCTTACACATTTCTTAAATGAAAGAGAACTGCCTCTATTGTAGAGTTGTATGATATTGTCTGGAGTCCACTCTGCTCTTAGTAATTAGCTTTACAAAGATGCACTGTGCATTACACACTCTGTTCTTGTTTCCTTGATTCAGACAGAAGCAGTGGGACCAGAGCGAGAGTCGAGCCTCTGCTCAGCGTGGAGAGTTGTCCGTGGTGAGGGAGACTCACCAGCAGGGGGAGGTTGAGAGGCAGCTGCTGGAGCGGGAGAAGGCCCAGCTGTCTGAGGCGCTTGCTCGGGTGAGGAAAAAGCAGCTTCTTCTCATTTAACTTCTGCAAAATCAGCATTCTGCATTCTTGCGTAGTCTGCTTTATAAGTTTTAACTGTTTTTTTATGTCCCCTGAAGGCCGAGAGTAGCAACACAGAGCTGTCTCTGCAGGTCAGCAAGCTGCAGTTTGAGGATGCAGCTCTCAGAGACTCCCTGGCAAAGATGGGAGGCATGAACGAGGGCCTGGCTCAGGACAAAGCAGACTTAAACGCCTACATCCTCCAGGTTTGCTCAATTTGACTTCTGTCCTACCCTCTTATGCAACTTCAACCTGGAATTGGTGCAGACACCTTGACCTTTAAAGCCACCTTAATTCTTGCTTCATGTTTACCTTCTTCCAAACATAGATGATGAACAAAACTTTTCCCTGTGTCTTTAGTAGAAAAATTTTAATTCTCACACCTGTCTTAAAGCTTGAGGAGGAGAAGGCCCTCCTGCAGACTCAGAAACGTGAGGCGGAGCAGGAGAAACTGACCGTCAGGGACGAGCTGGTCCGACTGGAGCAGGAGCGGCTGGAACTGGAGACGGCCCGCATCTCCCTGCATCAGTCCCTGCAGGATGCTGAGCTTAGCCGGGTGGGGGTGGAGGCAGAGCTGCAGAGTCTCAGGACAGACAGACTAAAACTGCAGGAGAGGGTCACACAGGTAGATGCCTGAAAATACCTCAGGATGGTTTAGAGAATGTCTTCATTCAATCGGCAGCTTTTTGTTTGTTTAATAATAGAAGGAGAATCTTTCTGCTGACAGCTCTGTGGCGAGGTGACGTCTCTGGGATCTGAGCTGAGCCTGGCACAGGGAGAAGGCCAGAGGAACGAGGCGGCCTTGGAGGAGGCCGGCCGCGGGCGGGCAGAGCTGGCACGAGACAAAGCAGCTCTGGTGGTTCAGCTAACGGCGTCCGAGAGAGAAAACTCAATGCTGTCTGAGGAACTGGCTGCTTTCAGGTGGGGAAGGTGTTTGGTCTATTTCTTACTACCTATTTTGAAATAACTGGCTTTTTAGGCATGTGGTGCCTTTCTAATTATTCACATTCAAATGAGCAACCTGAGAGCTGAGTAGCATTTTTATATTTTGATCATTTGAATCTTTACTGTGTCTTTTGTCTTTATTGTGTGGACCTGATAAGGGACAAGGGACGGTAATTAGCTTTGCTTTTATGCATTGTGTTTCAAATGACGCATTTATGTGGATGCTGTTGTAAAATGAAAATAACATTGAGCTGGATGCATTCGTTCAAATGGATCTTTCTCAATATATTCCATGTGATCAGATTTTAATCGATTTTGCCATGAAGTTGATAAAAAATTACTCTTTTCCCTTTTTGCTGCATTATCAAAGCTGTTTGTGGGAATGTCAGCTCATGGCTTAAACCTTTCTAAACCAATAGAAAAGCCATATTTTCAATCATTCCTGTTCACATATGTGACACACACAGTATGGAACAACAACTCTGCACCCATATTTTTATTTTCTAAACTCAGTTGTAAAGCAGACGTAGCGTGTTGGGATTGCTCTCTCCAGGTACCTGTACAGTAAATAGGCATGAAGTTTGGACAAATAATAGCTTTGTCGCACTTTTCATGTCTGAGAGGGTTTATTGTGTGAATTTTGTGTGTGTGAGCTGCAGGTCGGAGCGGGAATCACTGGAAACAAGCCTGTTTGATGTGCAGCAGCAGCTCGTGCAGGTGGAGTCTCGGCGAGAACAACTAGAAGCAGAGAACCAAAACCTCAGAAGCCGCTGTGAGACTGCTGCAGGTCAGCGAAATGAAGAGAGTTTGTGCAGGGAAGAGCTTTTAAATACATGAGATTTTCACTGTTTGATGGAATGAACCAGTGGTGTAGTGGTCCCTGGTGAAGTGGGTATACTTCATTTTGTACATTTAAAAAAAAAGTACCCCAGAAAAACAGTTTTAGAAATATGTTAAATGTAAGATGACTCTACTTACCATACTCCCCAAAACTGATCAGAAGCCTAGTATTTGCACATTGCATGATTTCTGATACATGATCCCAAGGGCCCAAGATTTCATGTTAATGTGGCCCCTGCAGTAACTAAGAGCCCTCTCACCACGTTTACAGGGTTTGATGGAAAGACAGGATTCCTTCTCTGTACGTTGTTATGACGTCTTTTCTGAACGTCCGAATGACGTCTTCAGAGGGGCCAGAACGGACGTTCTTAAGTCAGAAGTTGTAACTGAGGTTGGTGGTGGACAGAGGGTGGTCATTCACAGCACTGGTGTAGCATCATGTCAGATGCTAGTTGATGTTCATTTATGAGGACATTCTCCCAACTCTGCCTCTGACTGACTCACTTGTCCTCCTGCCTTCTTTAAAGTTAACCAGTTTAACCAGTGAAGACAGTAAGAACTAACCAGTTAGAGGCAGAGTAGGCCGGGTCTTGGCTTCACTATCCTTGAGGGAAAAAATGGAAAATAAGGTTGGTTAATATATAAAGTATGGTGCCATTAGAGGGGTTTAGAAGTGGGTATACGAAATGCTGACTGAACGATAAGTGGTTATACTCCGTATACCCTGGACTACACCACTGGAATGAACGATAGTCTGACAGTGATATGATCCTACTTTGTGTTGTTTTGTCTCTTGTTTTCTTGCATGGGACTTCCAGGTGAGCTGAAGCGTGTACGCTCAGAGGGAGAAAGTGCATTGGCCCAAGCTGAGAAAGACAAGCAGGCCATGACTCAGACAATAAACACGGCACAGCTGGAAGCTCAGCAGGCTCTACGCAAAGCCATCTCTGAGCATCAGGAGGAGGTGGAAAGGCTGGTGTCGGAGAAGGTGGGCAGATTTAGTGGTTGAATGTGTTTTTAAGTGCTACTTTTACATGTATTCCTGTTTTTGATGCTTTTCATTAAAACCATTTTACCAGTTAACGTCCTCTTTGTCTGCCCCGTTGAACAGGAAGTTGTGCGGCACAGCTTGCAGATGGAGCATGAGACCACTCTGAGGAAACTCAGGCAGGAGATGGAGGATCACCTACTCAGGACGAAGAGAGAAAAGGAGGAGCTGCAGGATGAAATGAGGACTCTGCAGCACGATCGAGATCAACGTCTGCTGCAGGCCGAGACTGAGAAGCAGCAGGTCCGATCTGATTGCATGAGAGGAGCAGCTGTCTTGATGTTATACTGGTGCTACGAGAAGAGATAAAAGTTTTATCAAGACTGTAGTTTGGGATGTTGAATGAAAGTAGTAGACTTTTAGTGATAAGCTGATTTTTCTCTCTTTGTAGGCGCTTTCTCTGAAGGAGGCAGAGAAGACGGTTTTGTCTGACCGGGTGTCCAGTCTGCAGGCTGAGCTGTCCGCTGCAGCTCTGGAGGCCGAGCGAATGAGCCGAGAAACGGCTCTTTACAAAGAGCAGGAGCAGGTGATAAGAGGCAGCTTGGAGATTTTCGTTTTTTAATTACTATTATTTTTTTTCTGTCAAAACACAAGAAATGCTAACTGAACTGCCTCCCCGTGTTGTTGGGTTTTTTCAGATCAGAGTCGGAGCTCTGAGCAGCGAGCTTTTGGAGCTTCGCTCTCAGCTGGAAGATGCAGCCTCTGCTCATGAAAGGGAACTCCACAGCCTTAGAGAAACTTGCACTGATCTTCGTTCACGTGCAGATATTGCTCTCAAAGAGGTAGAGGAGACAGAACCACAGGCCATATAGACTTTTTTTTATTTTGTAAGCTACCTGCAACATTCAGAAAACACAATTCCTATTGGTCATAGAGAGAGAGCGAGGTGACGTCTTTGATATCATGATTTGATATCAAAGAAAAGGCCTAAATCTTACTACCACTTATCATTTTTGAATAATTTTTTCTTTAATCACGATATATATCTCGATATAAATTTTGTGGATCAAGTAAACAAAGAGACAATTCAAATTTATGGCCTTGAGTGTTAAATGCACGTTTATTAAGGATCAGATGCACATGTGCATTAAAATATTTGGCTGTAATAAAAGTATATGTGTATTAAAATAACAAAAAATACTTTTCAATGACCCCAACAGAGATGCAGTTGTGCAAAATGCTAAAAAAAAGAGATATTTTAGCTCAAAACAAGCAAACTTGATATAAACGATATTCCCTTATTCTATATCTTGTGTGACAAAGTGTCAATATATCTGAAAATCTCCATATATTGCCCAGCTCTAACCACCATTACACTTTACAGACAGGATAATGCTTCTATGCTAGCACTTTTCTACATTAACATCTCTGACATTTGTATCCCAAGTTTCTGCTTTGATCATGCGGTTTGTTTCAAATCTGTAGATGAGCATGTTTTTTTTGTTGTTGAACCATTCAGCTTTGCCATGAACATCATTGCTCAGTATTCTGGTGATGATGGATTCATGAACATTGATATTAGCTAATGTGAGATATTTCTTAACTTGCTTACTGGTGACCTCAGCATCATTTAGGCTGTCTTAGACTATATGACACACCTTGTTCTTAAAGTGATTTATGCTACAGAGCGACTCCAGGGGAGGCTAACAATGCTTTGACATTTCCTTCATTTGTGCACATAATGAATTAGTCCTTTAGATAAAATGGGGATATCGAATTGTATAAAGATGCCTGACTTTGCTCAAATGTTAACTCTTTAATAAGGAGCATTAACGGGATACACTTTCATATTTGATCCTTTATAGTTTTGTTCTGTCACATTAGGCAGGGTTAGTTTATTTGTATAGCACACTTCATGTACGTGACAACTCGAGGTGCTTTACTTAAAACAGATGCATTACAGCGGGATGCAGAAAGCATAAAGTGGTATTAAAAACAAAATTAAAATGACTGAAATAAAATAATAAACACCAAAAGAAAGTCCTCGTTTTAAAACAAACTTGTTGTCTTCCCTGCAGCTGGAGGAGTACAGATCGTCTCTCTCTGCCGCTGAGGAGAGCCGCGACCACCTCAGGAAGGAATTGCTAGAGACCGAACGTCGTCTCAGCCAAACTCAGGACTTATCCGAGAACTACAGGAGAGAGGGGTTGGAGCTACGCCGGGGCGTCTGTGATGTCACCAAGGAGAAAGATGCTCTTAACCAATCAAATAATCACCTGAGAGAAACTCTGCGCTGTGCAGAAACAGAGAGAATCAGGTAAACACCAGGAAAGGAATATATTCACAAGCAGATGAGCGGAGGTATGCTGGCAGTGGAAAATGTGTGTATTGTTCGTGGGTGTCGCTGTTAGTGTGAAACGGCAGTGTGAAGAGAAGGAGCAGAAGCTGGCGGTGCTGGAGGAGAACTTTTCATCCACTCAGAAGGAGGTGACGGAGCTGCGGAGCTGCCTGAGAGAAGTCGAAAGATCACGACTTGAGGCTCGACGGGAACTGCAGGAGCTCCGCAGACAGGTCAGGCGTGTTGTCAGGCTTTCACACCTAACTTTGATTTACAGATTTTCCTTTTAGCTTGCAGGATATATTCTAAATCTCTCTGTTACTGCCTCAGAGTTTAATCAAAGCTCAAAGTTGTTCTTGGGTTTCCACGGGCATTTATTGTAGGACGGCATCTTCAACAAGGCTTAATATGATCTTGATTGCCCCAATTATGCCATCAAAACAAAGAAAAAATATACATATAAATATTCTCACATAAATCAAAACAGAAATACACAAAATATAAATAAGGAAATATTGCCTATATAAAATTAATGGCTTATTGTCCTCACATATTCATAACATTTACATAATTAACCAATTAACAAGGAAAAGTGTAACAAATATTGTACCACATTGGCCGCATTAACTTCAAGGGAATAAAGGTCTTTTTACAGCTTCTTCTTGTTGCAACAGACTTGTTACCACCTTTTGAGCACACCTTTTCTGATTTGTCTCTTGTCTACAACATGCATGTAGAGTACAGTGCCTCCTGTGGCTGTTGAATTGTGTCAATAAACCTCATCCCCCGAGCAACAACGTGGACAAGCGGAACTAATAAATTGGTTCCCACCTTGTTTTTTTATGCATTTTAACAAGGGATGCAACAATACCACTTTTTTCCAAACCGATACGATACCGATTCTTGAATCTGAGTACTTGCTGATACAGAGTACCGATACCAATACTTCTACCACACTAAAAAAATGCAATGAATTGGAAAACAGATTTTATTTTCTTCTCTGCTTTTTACAACAAACGATGGTTAAATAAATAAAAAATAAAAAATGACAACAATATACATTGCGCATAATAAATTGGGATCGATTCCTGGTGTCGATCGACATTAACTTGTATGAGAACAAGTACTTTAGAGCAGTATCGTTGTCGATGCAACCCTAATTTTAACCAAATTAATAAAATATATTTACATGAAAATAAAGAAAATTACAACTTATTTATTAATGGACATTTTTATTAAATAACACTTGTATTTATCATCCTTATAACTGAACATGAAAAAAGAGTTGCCATTTTTTTATATCAAGTTGTTTTCGTTATTTTTGATGGTGTTTCTGCCTCTCTGGTCTCAGCTGAAGGTTCTGGACGGGGAGAAGGAACAGAAAGGCAGGGAGGTGGCAGAGCTGCACACTCGCCTGTCGCTGGAGGAGCAAAGAGAGGAGGAAAGAGGGAAAGAGGTTTTTACCCTCAAACAGAAGCTCGCCGAATCTGAAACAATCAGAGACTCCCTCAAGAAAGAGGTGAGAGTTGAGCAGAAGTTTTCTCAGCTTATTGTTAAACTGCGGCACTGAACTCGTCATCCTTCCCGTAGCTTTCTATGACTCAGAAGCGTTTGGTGGAGTCTGAGTCCGGCTCGCGCAGCTGCGAAAGAGAACTGACCGCTCAGCTTCAGGAGGCGCGTGGTTGCGAGAAGAAGCTCCAGGACGAAGCCAAGAACCTGTCGCTGCGAGCTCAAGCTGCGCAGGACGCCGCCGCTCAGTCCAGCCTGCAGCTGAGCGAGGCGCAGGGCCGGCTGGCCGCCACGGAGGCCGAGCTGACCCGAGCGGAGGCCGCCAGGCGAGACCTGGAGTTCCGTCTGAGCAGCCTCCAGTCAGCGCTGACACGGACGCTGGGCATCGGAGCGAGTGGCCGGGCGGGCAGGGGGAGGAGCCCGGGAGGGAGCTCCACCTCACCTGGCAGTGTGTCGCGCCATCACAGCGTCTCACCTCTACGCTCCTCACTGTCACCTCCAAAGGGTGAGAATGAAGTTGCAAGCTTTACTTTTCCTCTCTTACTATGAGAGCTTCTTTGTTCACAAGTCTCATGTTTATGCAGATCTCGTTTTATTCTTACTGCCTCTGCAAGCCGAGGGATAGAGGCAAGGATTTTTCCTGTCGGCTGTGTTGAAAGAATTCAGTGATTTTCCCTTTGTTCTGGTAGCTGCAGTACTGAAACAGACTAAGCAGCAAATTACAACCTATAGTCGTGAACCTGGCCAGAAAAAAAAATCACACACCAACATTTCACTGCCTTCCTGCCTTATGTCACACATGTGGTGTGGCATTGTTTCAGTGAGCTTCTGCAGTGCCAGAAGATTTATTTCCATCCAGAGTTGCATTCATTTTTCACCAACATCTTGATTTGATGATGGGGGAGCTCGACCACTGTGCAAAGCCTTCCTCAGCACATACCAAAGATTCTCAATGGGGTTCTGGTCTGGACTCTGTGGTGGCCAACCCAAGTTGAAATGATGTCTCATGCTTCCTGAACCACTCTTCTCACAATGTGAGGCCCGTGAATCCGGCGTTGTCGTTTTTGGAATTTGGCTGTGCCATCAGGGAAGAAAAAAAAATCCATGAATGGAGTAACCTGCTCATTTTCAGGTAGTCGGCTGACCTCATTCTTTGGGCACATTAAGTTGCTGAACCTAGACATGATCAGCTGCAGCAACCCCAGACCATAGACTGCCCCCACAGGTGTGTGCAGCAGGCGCTAGGCATGACGCATCACTTCATCTGCCTCCCTTCTTACCCCCATCCCTCTGGAACAGGGTAAATCTGGACTATCAGACCGTGTGACCTTCTTCCATTGCTCCAGAGTTCAGTATTTATGATTGAGGCTTTTTTTCTGGCTAGAAAAACTATACTTGTGGTTGCGGGAGAGTCAGTTACACACAAATGATGCACATCTTGTAAGAATAAAGTGGGTTTGTAAAGCTATTTCCCCAAGTAATGTTACAAGGTGCTAAAACCAAAAGGATACAGTAAAATTGATTTGTTTAAAACATTTCTATCACACAACACAATTAATTTATCACAAGCAACAGGTATTTTGTTATTTCTTGTGTAAGTTATTGTCTCTGTTGTATTAGATTTTATGCTCCAGTATAAAGTAAGAAAAAAAACGTATCAGATGTGAACAGACAAAGCAGTGGTATCCTTTAATATTTCGTTCATGCAGAACTCCGAGGAAGCACACCAGACAACACTTTGGGCTCTGGAGCTGCTTCTCCTGAGAGAGGCGACACACCGCTGCCTCTCGCTCAGCCAGAGCTGGACCCCGAAACCCTGCGAAGTGGTCTCAGAGACTTCCTCCTGGAGCTGCGTGACGCACACAAAGAAAGGGTAATCATGCTGCACGGACCAAACAAACGATGCAACACATGTGCTTTAGCTTCACAATCACTGTAAAGATTTATTTGTCGGATTGTCCAAGTCTTTGTTTCATGATGATTTTGCAGGATGACGCCCGATGCCAGCTGGGGACCATGCAGCGGGAGCTCGAGGAGCTGAAGGGGGAACGGGATTCTGCTCAGAGTCGCCTCACTCAGCTGCAAAACTCCTTCCAGGCTTGCCATGAAGGTCTGAATGCAGACATAGAGACGTAGACGGAGACTTTACCTTTAACTCAAGTATTACTATGGGCTGTTACTGTGTCCTTGCAGTAAAACGTGGACTGGATGAGCGTCTGAGCACCACTCAGATTCTGCTGCAGCAACAGGAGGAGGTGGTGAGGAGAGGAGACAGAGAGAGGAGAGCTCTCACCGACAGGGTGAGGGATTTGGAGCGATCGCTGCAGGCCTCCGATGCGGATAAGAAGCACACTCAGGTACACACGGGCCGGTGCAATGTGTGCGCATGTCTAAACCCCATGTGTTTGTATTATCACTCGCTCAGCAGTGACCGCTGATCCGCAGCAGTCACCATATGGCAACACTCAATAGTTGGGCCATATCTAGAGGTGTAAGCCTTCATGGTACAGCAGATGCAACAGACACAGTGTTACTGTTCTGGTGGTGTCATGTGTCAGCTTTCCATATGTCTGCTCATGATGCCAGCATCTCTGCAGAAATTCACCACCTGGATCACAACAAGAGCAAAGACACAAAGTTAATCTCAGGCTCAAACTGTGACTAGGCACATTTTTAAAAGGTATTCTTCGAAGGAGCAGAAATTGTCAGGGAGTGATGAATAACACTGGAACTGCGTTGTTTTGTTTTCTCATGACTCTGTTGTCTGTAAAACTAAAAACCTGCATTCACCATGGCCACCGTCCTCCTCCCCCCGTCCCTGCAGGATCAGCTAAATAAGCAACGTGCTGCTGAGATGCGTCTGGAGGCGGAGAGACGGCGCCTGCGGGAGGCGCTGGAGGCTGCTGAGGCTCGGGCCACCAGGGTGGAGCTGGGACGGCGCAGCCTGGAGGGGGAGCTGCAGAGACTCAAACTGAGTCTGGGAGACCGAGAGGCCGACAGCCAGGCTTCCCAGGAGCGCCACGAGTCTCTGCTCAAGCAGGTGCTGCAGCCGACTCTCATTGGCTGACCTGAAACAGTCTGGCTGCTCTGTTTGGTGGATGAAGTAGTAAACTTTATTTAACCTGGAATAAAAACTCATTCAGATTTAAAAAACTCTTTTTTGCATAAATGAATGAAATTAATTAATTGAAAGAAACTTTTTCTTTTCTTTGGATCGGTGCTAAGTTTACTGTTTTTTTCTTATAACTGAAGGTGGCGGAGGGAGAAGCCCGTGTGTCTTTGCTGCAGAGGGAGGTGGAGCGGCTGAGCCAGGCTCTGATTAAAACTCAGGAAAGTGAATCTGCACTCAAAGACAAGGCATCATCTCTGAACCAGAACCTCCAGGAGATGGCGACCGCTCACAGCGGCACACAGAGCCGCCTGGTTTCTCTGCAGAAAACGCTGAGTTTGGCCGAACAGGACAAAAGGCTTCTGCAGGTGAGCCACTGGAAAAGAAAAGGGAAAAGGTGAGAAGGGACAAGTGACGAGGTGATGCTTTTGTGGCATTTAGGAACGAATGGAGGAAGCTCGGGTTTCTTTAGCTGAGGCAAAGAGAAACATGGTCACGCTCACTGAGCGTGTGCAGAGCCTGCAGAGTGAGCTGAACCAGAGCGAGCTGCGGCGAGAAGAGCTGGAGGCCGAGCTCAGCAACACTCAGGAGGTGGAAACGTTTTACATGTTAAAGAGACATTCAGCAGAAGATTAATGAAAAGTGCGGTTGTTGACAGATTGTATGTTCATGTTTGGTTCTTCGCTGCTAGGCTCTGCGTCAGCGTTCAGCGAGTCTCGCAGAGGCTCAGCGCGGCGCCCAGTTCGCTCAGACAGAGAGGGCCGCCGTGGAGGAGCGGCTCCGTGGGCTGCAGAGAGCGGTGGCAATGCTGGAGACGGAGAAAAAAGATGCTGAGAGGCAGGCTGTGAGGCTGGAGAAAGACAAGAATGCTCTGAGGAACACACTGGATAAGGTTCGTACTGGATCTGTTTCACAGAAAATGTAGGTATCTTTCTTTCTTTTTAAATTATGTCTTCATTTAAGGTCGAACGTCAGAAGCTGAAGTCTGAGGAGGGCAGCATGCGGCTGACTGCAGAGAAGAGCCGCCTGGATCGTTCCCTGAACACAACGGAGCAGGAGCTGCAGGAGGCTCAGCAGCAGATACTGATGCTACAGGTGAGGATGAGCGGCCATGGACCCGCAGCATTTACAAAATACTGCTGCTGAGTCCAGGCAGCACGACACGGATAAGTTCCCTTAAAGCAGATCAATGTTTACCATGCAGTACGCATACCAAAGCAGTAGAGGGAGCTCCATAGCGAAAATAGGCGACGAAGACGAAGACGAAGAAGAATGTTGTAAACAAGAGGCAACTTACGATTGTTTTGAATAGGCGACGTCGAGTCACTATGGCTTCAAAGGCATGTGGTAAAAGTAATTATCAAAGCAGTATCAAAGCGAAAAACGAATCACAGATGAAACATGCATATCTGTCCAAACGGATTTACGACCTGTCTTCTCGTGTATCGCAAGACTTCCAAACCAAAACAAACACGAGCGTCAATGGGCAAAACTGCATGCACCGTTTAGGGTATCAGGAGACCCGATAGACGAGGAAATGTCAGCTTTTTCATCAGAACTGGTCAGTCAAGCAAAATAATTACTTCCAAGCAGCTTTATGACTATGATAATGTTGCATAGAGCCTCTTTAAGGCCCTGGATGTTAAATCTTCTGAAATTTGGAATATATATCTATCCGTCCATCCATCTGTCCGTCCATCTGGGGTTGGGTTGTGTACTGTGAAAGAGAGGAAAAAAATTACTGATACCGAGATTTACAACAATACCTGATATCTCTTTTGCCCATAGTGATAAATTTGATACTTTAAGAGAATGAAAATCCAATGAGGCAGCCCAGTCAATGCTTATTGGTCCCAGTATCAATCAATTCATATGAAATATTTTAGAAAAACTCTGATTCCCAGCATGTACAGAACGGAGAGTGGCTCGGTGAACCCATATATCAGTCATTACATTCATGGCAAATAGAAGTTGTGCACCATAGTGCTGCTATCGTCCCTTTATTGTTATTGAGATGAACTCAATATATGGTGACATTGGCTTGAGACCACATCGCCGTCCTACTGTGAAACGAGCCCGTCTGGGATGTGATGGCGGCATGTAGAGATTGGCTAATAGCATCACTGCTGACCAGCAGCCAGTCATCATTCTGCAGCCACCAGCTCCATCTTTACCAGTGCCAGCACATCTGATCAGTGTGTGTCCCACTTTCTGGTGTTTCCCTCCAGCACACCACCTCATAGAGTAGAGTCAGGGACAGCAGACTGTTGGAATATCTGCAGCTGCTGGTTAGTCCCTTCCTGTAAAGATGATCACAGTTCAATGACCAATGCAGACCTAGATATCAGTAGGATGGCTCCACCCCCACTACGAGTACAGGATGTGGTCTTTGATGTGTTAATCTGAAGCTAGATGGGCCCCAGGACAGTTCCTTGTGGTGCTCCTGTGGTGCTGGTCACCATGTTTGACTACCCACAGCTCATAACTGGCAAATTCAAAGATGGACTGGCAAATACAGACCTTTGCCTTTCGGCTCTGGTCCGATGCAGAGCCCACAGCATCGTCTGCCTTTTGATCTCCCGCTCCATTTTTTCCTCATAAACAAGATTCTTGAACTCGTCCATTTGGTGCAGAATCTCATTGGCAACCTTGAGAGAATATAATGAATCAGCATAAAATGGTAAACATCATAAATTAAGGCCATGGCTCTGAATGCTTTTGTTGTTTGTGAATAATTATTTTCACTAGTCAAACCACAGCTTCCTGTTGAACTGAGTTTACATATAAAAGCTGTTTAATAAGAAAAACATTTCTCTAGTAAAGATAAAGGACATTGTGTAGGACATCTGAGGTGACATAAGCTTTAGGGAGCTGGCAGGAATTTTTATTTTTTCATCCGCCATCTGTACACCACTCTTGTGTTCCAATTTTAGAAAAAGTTTGTTTTTTTGGGGGGGTGGCTTCGGTTTTATGTTGTGATACTTTTTTGCTCTTCTGTTTTCTTATCCACCACAGAATACCATCATTAGGCATAAAGCTAAAGCTGCTGTGGGTTTCAGTGGAATTCTTAAACGTGATTAAAGCTGTTTATTTCAGGCGGGTTTTATGTCTAAGACCACTTTTTCCTCATTTAGCCCGACTTTTCCCAGGCTTAGGGTGTCTGTAAAACACAAGAAAAAACATGGCTTTTCATTTAATTCAATGGTTGCCGCAGGAGTCTTAGGGGGGGACTGATACAAGTCGGGTGCAATTTCTGCTACATCTTCAACACTCAAATATGTCATTAACATAGTCTATGGTGCTTAAATCATTTTAATGGAGCTCATGACTTTTCTTCTGCTTGTAATTAGAAGCCAATTTGGAGATCTAGATTTATGAAAATCTATCAGAATATAAAATGCTATTTGATCATAATTTTCCTCACCTTCAGTAACTACATTGTTTTTTATTCTTGTCCTAGTTTCAACTTCCGTGGCTCTAGTGTGAAGACCGGACTGTATCATAAAGATTT
Organism: Craterocephalus stercusmuscarum; assembly: GCA_037177115.1. Classification (NCBI taxonomy): domain Eukaryota; kingdom Metazoa; phylum Chordata; class Actinopteri; order Atheriniformes; family Atherinidae; genus Craterocephalus; species Craterocephalus stercusmuscarum. The sequence goes on from JBBDHI010000003.1 coordinate 21,205,441, forward strand.
TTCTGTATAAACTGGCCTTAAAGGAGAACTTCAGTTTTTTTAAACCTGGGATCTGTTGTCATCTTTCCTCTTATACATGTGAGTGAGGAGGAAACGAACCTTCAAGATCGCTCCAGTATGTAGCTGGGCAGGCAGCTAGCAGCCCAGCT
>JBBDHI010000003.1:21315583-21326550 GCA_037177115.1 Craterocephalus stercusmuscarum
ACTTTATATAAACCATAAATTTATGATTTACATGTGAAAAGGAAGGATTTAAAAGCATGATATATTTCCTTTAAAGCCATGAAAAAATCATCTCAAAAAACATCACCACAGTACCGGTAAGATCCAAGATGGATGTCGAATCAGCTGTTATTGAGGGTGACTCACAGAGAAAATTTAAAATCTTTAAACGTTTTCAAGATGAACCTTTAAAGGTACAGTGGAAGAATGTCTGACATCTAGTGGGAGAGATGGGAACAGAAATGCCTCCATGTGCCGTGCATTGTGGTAAATGGACAGTAGGCATCAGAGGTCAAAATTCCTCCAGACCTACCCACATCAGATTTTAATTATTAGGTTGAAATATGTTTTGATGAGTGATATTATGTCTTGAAAGCAGCAACAACAGAGATAGCTGTAGGATGCCATACTTGTGGAGCTGCTATGTGGCAAGAGCCAGGCTGCACTTGCATTGAGGAAGTTGAAAATGTATTTTTTTCCAAGCTACAAAGCTTGATAATATGACAGAAAAGCGACGTGGACCAGCAGGTTGTAGCATGTTGCACATTCAGGTGCTGCTGCTGCTGTGGGGGCTTATAGTACAACATAATAGGAGTATGACTATGCTTTTGGCATGTGTCCTGACCTGAGCTGAAGACACACAGACAGCTTTTTTGTTCAAAAATTGTAGTCTACCTTATTCTTTTTTATCTTTTACAATCATATTGGTGGTGTATATCCTAAATACATCCAGAAATCACGTCTCTATTTATTTCTTGTCCCACTTTTCCTCTTAGAATGACTTTTTTCACTATTTTTTTCCACAAAGCAACGAAGTAAACGTAATCACTTCTTTTACTGAGGGGTTACTAGGGCATGGAAAAGGTCAGGTTGAAAACAGAGCGCCCTCTGCTGGATCCTTATTTCCTGGATATTGCACTTTCTTTCATTCAAAGGGCTACCTGATATTCAATCCAGAGGTGATATTGTCATACTTTCGAGTTTTTCATATGGATTAGCTTATAGTTTATCCAAAAGCGTAAAGCAGGGCTGGAATTAGAAAGTTCAATCACTTTTAAGTATCTGTTGTTCCACTTTACATGCAGTCAGTACCAACCTCATGCTCTCTAAAAATGAACGAGACATGACTCAGAGAATATGTAACATCTTGATAACATGATGTGTGTATACATCATTCATTTTTTCCAGCTGCACAGAACGATTGTCAGAGAGAGGCAGAGACAGAGAGGGCCTTCATCCTGACCTGTTTTGAATAGAGCGAGGCTGACATCCTGTGTGCCCAACTATCTGTGTGATGTTCTTGGCTTCGCACCAGGCGCTCTTGTCAGGGAACAACGCCAGGCGGTTGATGTGTGCAGGCGGTGCCGCTGAATACAGTGCAAACAGTGCGCAGCAAATCTGAATCCTCTGCCACATGACTGCACCTAAAGGAGCAGAAAACCACAGCATATTACTGCTCAGTTAACTTTGTTAGAGAGAAACGTCCCATGATTTCTGCCTGCTTTTCCGGGAATGTGAAACTTGAACTTTACATATTCCTGCTGAACTGAACTGTCAACTTCCTGGTGATCACCAGCATGAAATCAGACCTGCTCAGCAGATTTGATCAAGCTGGCATAGTTGGCTCATTTGAATGATAATAATTTTTAGATATTGCACAGAGAGAAAATTACAGGTGGTTCACGTGACCCAAAACTGCTAAAACAATGAGTGAGGGAAGCATATCTCTACTGCAGTATTTTGGCTGTCTTCTGCTCCGTTTCACCGCTCTTCTTTAAAAATGCCTCGACCAACAACGTCATTTACAACCTACAAAAGTCTTTTCTCCTGCTGCTTATAAAAAGTGTCTGCTGGTCACCCACATGCGCTGTTTGCCAAACTTTCCAGCACATCCCTTTGCCTCTGACTGACACGATCCAAAAAGAAACTCAATTATTTTCAGCTATTATGTACACAGACTAGAGGTGTACAGGAAGTATGAGGATGTGCTGGAAGAAAAGAAGGGTTTCAAATAATACTTTGTTTTATGACAGACTAATAGACTTTAGGCCTGTAACTTGCTCACAGAAGCAAAACGTTTTGGATCATAATAGTGTTTCTTGACGAGTAACCTGAAGACAAAGTATCCTGTTCCTCCTATCACTACCCTAATCATGTGAAATTGGTAATTTATTGCCATGGTTGGAACATGGAAAAACACGCTCCTGGACAAAGACATTTAAAAGGTTCCCCATTCATCTTGGTGAAAACCAAGACTGAAACTGAAAGAAAATAATTAGTGGAAATAATTACCTGCACTTATTCCAGTAAGTTTTTTATTACTAAGACTTAACTTCTGAGCTACTCTATACTAGAGGCAAATATTGTACAAAGCTGCATAATGCTAGTCGAACATTCGGGCACATCTTCTTGATCAAAGCTAATGGACAGGTGGGTCTGAACTTTTAACTCAGGCTGTACATTTATTTCAAGATTAAAGTAAATAGTTGCTTTGCAGTTTTGGTTTAATACTTTCAAATAAATTATGTACAATTGGACATTAAAGATTTGTTGTTCCCAAGAAAATTAGCCGATCAGCAGACACTTATATCAAATAAAGTAGGGAAAATAATATCCAGCGACATTATGGTGATTAACACATTAACACATATTGTAAACCAGATATATATCCTAGTGTTCTGCATTATGGCACTCTGTCCTGTGCAAACCTTCCCTTTTGCTACTTTTGTAGCCTACTAATGCTTTGATGAAAATCTGAAGAACATTCACTTATATTTCTTTAATTTAGGAAACTCTTTTTTCAAGCCTTTAATAAAAATCGATGCGGTTGGCAACTGCAGATGTATGATACAAGAATGTAATGTTGGAAATATTTTCCCATAAATGCGGTCAATTTTTGTCCAAATTTCAGAGTCAAATTCATGAACTTATAAAGCACTTTTCATTTGATAAAAGTGATAAATAAATAAATACTCTACATAAAAATATACAGCAAACCATTTTAAAAAGACCCACCTGATCATAATCTCACTCACATTCACTAATCTCATCCCCAACCCCTCATTCAATGTCATCAATTTGTACTTTGTTTTGCTCACATCTAGGTAGGCTACTAGATGACATGTCTAGTTAGTTTTTCTGTCTGATTAGAGGTCCTAATAAAACATTTAGTGCCCTATTTACCCCTAATGCCAGTTTTATTTTCAGCCCTTTGTAAAACTGAGCTTCTTTTTATTTTCCATTTTATAGTCAGGTAGCATCTGTGTACCTTCCTATGCCTATGTCCAGTTTTTTACATTTGATTTACATGCATATAATGGCCACTTTAATCAAACAGTAAACAAAGTAAAATTGAACGAATAAGAACAACAAAGACAGGCCAGTCTGTGACTGTAATATCTTATTTATTCCTGAGATAAGATAAGTAGGCTAAGCAGGGGGAAACTAACTCGGTGGCCCCTAGATTTATGCTCCTGTAGGCGCTTTTAGTAATCTACCTCTGCTCAACTTTCTTGGAGAACTTATTTTTACCGTAAGGTTGCAGAAACAGTAACTTTAGACAGCTCCATTAGCTTTTATCACTCCTGGCTAATAGTTCAGATTATAGAAAGGGGGAGTTTATTCGCCCATATGTATTTATGTTTGAACGTTCAAAGCATATGAGCTTAAGAAAAAAGATGCCCTAAGTCCCTTCTCCTTTCTGTCTCAATAAGAGTTGAACCAGTGCCGTACTGGGACAAATGTAGCTGAGGTGAATTTTCGGCGTCAGACTGTTGAGCTGCGTTTGGGAACAGCGAGAAGCTGAAACCGTCACTTCCAACAAGTGTAAGATTTACCAGCTAACTATGGGATGGCGGTTAAAAAGCGCGTGGCAATGACGTTACTTTTCTACGTAATTAGATGCTTTACCTGTGTAAATGGACCCGGCAGAGGCCGCGGGGTAGTTGAGGCACTTACCGCTGCTCATCATCGCTGCGGAACAGCCGGTTTGATCTCTGCGCAACGTCCAGCTGAGCCAAACCGCCGCGCCGAAACCTGGCCGAGGATGCGGGGTCTTCGTCGGGTATCACCCGTGAGTTGAGAGTAGAAAAAACGCAAAAAAAAATGTGCTAAGACAATCCGAGCTCAGTCTATCATCAAACATTTACCCTACATCATCCAGAAAAGAGAGAAGCGTCCGTTTGTCCAAAGGGGGGAAGGATGGAGAGATAGGGCAGAACACTATCTCATCTCCAAGTCCATCAGCGCAGACCGTCCCTCCCCTTTGTTCTCTTCCCGTCCAGTGTTAAATTCCCCTTCCAACTCCACTGAAAAACACTTTCCAAGTTGTTGTCTTTTGTTGTAAAACTCTCATGCAAGGGTTAGGCGCGGTTGAGCCCTCAGACAGGCGTCCTGCTGCGCCGTTTCTGTGCGAAACAAAACGGGGAGGGAGGGAAACTGCTGGAAAGGTTTCAAATGTTTCCCTAAAGAGGAACGCTCATATTTACTGTACAAATATGCAAATATAACTAGATTAAACACAGAGAGCATGTTTGCAGCCATCCACACACATCTGGCATTGCTTTGATGACATGTGCTTTTAGATTTTACAATTGAAACATTAACAACACAGTATAATAATGATGCACAACTGGAAAACAGATGTGAATCTGCTCTGTTCCCTTATTTCTTACACCCCTTTTACTCAACAGAAACATTAAAAGCAACTTTGGGATGTTGAAATGACTTGAATAGCTGGTTAATAAACAGAAGCTCATGACAAATTGATTTATGTGAGGTCTGGAGCAAAACCACAGAAAGACCGATAAGCATGTGTGTTGCTGAGAGGAATTAGGTTTGTTTGGCTGACCTTAGCGAGCCTTCTTCAAATTTGATTTAAATGAGAGTGCAGGAAATAATAAGCCGACCTTTGGGTTTTTTAAATATGATTCCCAAGTTTACTATAACTATAAATATCTATTTCTTTTCTGAGTCACAAAGCCTGATAGCAGCATGCGGCAGTATTCACCGGTGGGGTATGTGGATTTTAAAGGAAAATGGACACAACACAATGTTGATACCATTATGAGTCCCACATCATACTTACTTTCCCATGAATTGTACACACTAAAAAGCTTGTCTGATTTATAGCCTACTTACATTCAACCAAGTAGAAGTATTATTCATACTTTTGATAAAATTACTTAATGTTTTCCTGGATAACTTGTCTATTGTATTTAAAATGAAGAATCCTCCACGATCACAACTAGGAGTAGAGTGTAAAATGTGTTGCCAAGGATAATAGTTTCATATAATTACCATGCAACAATGCAGTTTATTTACTTAGCTAATGTTCCAGATGCAATGTAAATGATGTAAAACTAGATTAAAAGGATCTGTTACGGCACAGATCAAAAATATTTCCCCCCAAAAACTATGCAGTTGCAAAAAATGAAATATAAAGCACATGCCACATAATTGCTCCTAAGTACAGAGCCAGTTTATTTAACTTAATCACCTCTGGTAGCTTCAGGCTGATTGGCATTGAGCAACACAGGGACGAGCATCACTAAGCCGGAGTCATGCAGCTGCACACACACACACACCACGGCCGTTCCTGTTGTTCAGCGCGGCTCTCGTGCCAATTCACAGCAAAATGTAATCCATTTTCATGTGGCAGGAGCTCCTCAATCATTCTTAGATGGAGTTCCAGGCTCCTGTACGATCTTTGTGTCCAGGGTTTGTTCATTGATTTAAGTTTGTTTTTAGATATTAGAGATCTGACTTGACACACTTTGCTCTTTTTCTTAGATACTGGACTTTATTCATCATGGGGAACTCTCAGACAGACAGTCTCTGGGTTTCGGCTGCCCTGTTGCAGAGCAGCACTCATCTCATTCCTGCTCTCCTATGGACCAGCACACCTTTGCTCACAGGTGTTCAGCCTGGCTCGTGTCCACCAGCACCCCTACTGCTTTCACGCTTCACTTGCAAACAAATATTTTAATGGGCTGGGGACGAGTGACGCGGCTTAATTTCTGACAGGACTACTCTGTGCTTGATACAACCCAGCACATCGGCGCTGGAGAAACGGGCCTTTGAACACATTGGAACAAGTTGTATTCTATTGTGTGCTGGAATGTATGTGCTTACATTACTGAGAATAACTGTGACTGATGAAAAGGGAAAATGGGAGTGTCTGTGTAATTGAGAGGGTGCATGCGGTGGCGTCTTTGATGTGAAAGTGTTCAACATGTGTTATGCTCAGACGTGCAAAGTGCAGAACTCACCTGTTAGCAATAAGGCCCAGCTCATGTCCAGAAAAGGCCTTTCTCTGCATTCCACGGATTCTGCTCCACCAGGGGGCTGGATAAACGTGCGCGCAATCTCACACAATCCACCTACCAGGCCGATCATCACATTCCAAACTATGTTGTCTAACAAATGCAAAATGCGAGAGATTTCTGCAGATATGTAGATGCACACTTTTAAACTCCCTGAGATGGTCACGGTCACAGCAGATGCTTTTATTGCTCTCACAATCTAAAACTCATGCTTTATTGTGTTCGGGCTATTCTAAATAAAAATCTGGGTGGGTTTATGTCTTGTCTTGATTTGTTTTAAGAGATCCCCCATCCATATCCTCAGCATACCGAGACGCCAAAATCTATAGATAAGAAAGTCAGCGGATGATACAGCGTACACAAGTTCACGTCATACGAATGAAAGCGGGCCCAGCCTTCTTGCTTTCTTTTTCTTTAAAAGCTCTCTCAACACTTGCTTTGTTTCTCTTCCTGACTGCATGTCTTTATTCCATCATTCAGTACAACGTTTTATACTCCCACTCTGGAAGGGCTGCAGATGCTGAACCTGGCCCTCATTCCAAAACAGCAGGAGTTCGAGTCTCCCAGCTCATTAACACAGAGAATTACCTCCCACCCCCAAACCACATTTCATTCTTCTCAAACTTTCACAGAAAAACAGAGGAGGAAGAGCTTTCCACAATGACTTTATTAAATATACATTTATCACCCTTTGATTTATGCGACGCACGCAGCGTTGGGTGGAAGTGCCAGCAGAGTGATGAGCAGCAAAACAACGGCAAACACAACAACAGATGAGAAACTCATCGCCGTCGTCAGTCCTTCATTACTGGTCCTGAAAAGTTGCAAAGAGAAATCGCTTAGCGTGACATGGTCGTGTGTCATAAAACCTCGTAAAAACAACTCATTTCCCAACATGTCCTCACCTTGACCATGCGGCCATGAATCAGATATGGTGATCTGAAGTCATGCTGGCAGTTGCTGTATCCCATTCCCAAGCCTAAGCCTGAACCGAGTGACACAGGCCACGTGCGACCTAGTGGAGAAAAATAATTATTGTAAGATGTTGTGAAAAGATGCGAGCACCGAAAACATGTTTTCTCAATAATACTTACGTTTAAAGAGAAGGACAGAGAAGACAATGCCAACGCCGAGGCCTGTTACTGCAAAGAAAGACAAAATAGAAAGCATTAGTGGCTCGTAGCCGCAGACAGAGGAAAAGGTTCACAGAAACAGAATACAAAAGAAATGAACACCTCGGAACAAATTGCACACATGGAGACAAGTTTGACCACAAAAAGGATAAAGACAAGCTGCAAAAACTGGATGGCACAGATGCAAGTCTGTTGTAATGAGATTAAATTTTATTATGAAGTTGAACACGACATTGCGTCAGTAGCAAGCAAAAAAGTAAAAGAAAAAAATGAAAAAGCATCCGACACAGAATGGAAATAATAAACAAAGAGGAGAAACGGCAACAGAAGTGCGATGCTGGGGTACAACACGCGCTACCACTGTGGATAACAGGAGGGGGATAAGTCAGGAGGTGTGCACAAGAGAGCTCAAGCAAGTATGACCAAGCAGATTGTCAGTCGGTGGCACAAATCTGCTAGAAGCCCTGAAACCAGAGTGGGATTTTGAGGAGGAATGCGTTTGTGCGCTTAGCTTCACCTCGCTGCAGGCCACACCACACCCAACAGCAGGCCAGCCAGCACAGAAAACACATAAAAACAGCCATTTGGGCCCCTCCGACTCCTAATTGGATTCAGAGAGCTATGCAGCATGACCAATGTGCCTGAACCAGCACCCTCAGACTGTTTTTTATTACACAACTAACAAATGTCAAACAAGACCACATAAACCCCAGCTCATCTTTATTATTACTGCACATCAGCAGAATGATCTGCTCCCACTTCAAGCAATGACTCAGTTAGATGTAAGAGTCTTCATCCCTTCCAGCCCCGGTCTTTCTTTGCTCTCTGGCCAGATCCTTTGCTGAACCACTGGTTTTCCACTGACAGTAATACAGCAAAGGCTCTGGCAAAATCCGAGGGCAGATCAATATCTCATTTTGGCATTGTTTCTTTTGTCTTGACATCTCCAAGGAGCTTGAATTATAACAAAAACATTTGTGCTTAAGCAGAGTGAAATGAATAACCCGAAGAGCAAAAAAGTTTTTCCACTAGATTAAATCCAGAACTGGTTAATTGCACTGTTATTCATTTCTCCCTCATCTGAAGTATTTTCAGCAAATGGCACCAATAAGACAGTATGTTTCAATCATTGTGACTGAATATTGTTCCACCCAAGTCATATAACGCAACTTTTTTCCCCAACATCACCACTTTAAAGTGGTTGTAAATGCATTTCTTTTGTTTAAGTTTCCAGAGGCCACTCTTTACATATTTTTGATCCAAGGCTTCTTTTAATAAAAGACTTCTAAAAACCTGAAGAAAACTTTAAGCCATCCAAAGCGTTAGTTTCTCAGCTTCTACGGAAACTAAAAACATTGCATGGCTTTCTTAGAGGCCAGCCTGTTAACCACCAGATAAAGTGATGCAGGAGGACGCAGACCAAAGCAGATTGCTACGAAGTGTTTTTTCCCCACCCTATGATAAATTCAAAGTCAAGGCTAAAATCAGTGATAGTGGATAAAATGAAGATTTAAAACTTAGTACATCACAACCATGAATACCCTGAGAGGTAATATTCTACATTTATATTGCATGACCTCACAATACTTGGTCTTTCCAGGACAGATGCATTACCACACACAGCAGGAGTTCACATCAGCTCCGGTTCGTAACTCGGCAAGTAAAATCAGCTCTGCCAACACAACTGCTGCAACTTATCTGTGTTACACCAAATTTTAAACAATGGCCATAATCTTAATCACACAGCAAAGCCGCAGCAGCAGTCTTCCTGAATCAGCCTCAGCAGACGTCATCACTACTCGCTATGTGAAAAAGTTAGAAAAGGAAAGAAATTTGGAGTGGAAATTGTAGATAGTCGAAATCATTTAGGGTATTTTGGGCTTTTTGCTGCTAATAAAATGATAGCTCGCCTGAATAAGAACCTTTTTTTACTAAAAGTAAGCACAGACATTTTTGTTACTGTGATAATTAGGATGCTGGTGTTTGTTTATATCTATAGTGTTAACATATATGCGGCTGATTTTTTTAAGTCTCTAAAATAAAAAGAATTTGAATTTTGCATCTCATTCATTCAATTTGACCATGTCCTGTCTGTGTGAGATTCTGACTTTTAACTATGTAGTTGTACTTCAGAGTAGTACATTAGCTTTAATTGGGAAGTAAAGGACAATGTAAACTTTACAAAACTAAGCGTTGCATCTACTGTAGTAGAACGACTACAGCAGAAGGTAAACAGAAGAGTCCAAAGTATCTATTAATTTAATGGAGCAATAAAGAAAAAATGATGCTTTCATTGAAGTAAAATGATTTGATTTGTTCTTCTGCCCTTTTTCCTGATGATATTCTGCTATATAACTATAAATAATGATGCTCTTAAATTGAATAAAAACACATTTAACAAGATTTATACACTGATGTAGTGATCCAAAATTTGTGGCTAAATTGCCTGTTGAGATATGCCAGGTACAGAAAAGGGCAATACAAACAGCCTTGTGTTGCACAGATAAATAGTTTATCTTTAAAAACCTTCAGGTATACTGGACCTGAGTGAGCTGGGAGAGAGAAAACGCATGTTCCCAACAGGTGGGAAGTGTACTCTGTGCAAAACGAGCCCAGTCTGAAGGCAAAACATCCATCCCATAGGCTGACAAGTCACCGCATTCAAGCGAATCTTACAACAGCTACAGGTAGGAGTAATTTTAGCTCAGTAAAAAGAGAAAAAACCATACGGCCCATTCAGAAGGAATGCTTCCCGTGACCTGGAATGCTCCATGTGGGCACAATTAAGATCACAAGTGCATATCATGAGACCACTGGCCAGATGTAGAGAGGTCTGTGTAGTTTCATGACTGAAACTGTACACAAAGTTAAAAATGTGCATGAACATTCTTTTCGGCTTATTTATAGCGCCATTGTAAGGCTTCCTTTTGTAAATGTCAACCATAATGAAATTTTATGAATGCGCATGACAACCCTGATTACCACTCCCATTTTTAGACATAAATGGATGAAGAATATAAAAACTGTTACATCCTATCTAACTAAAGAGATGTGACAATGAAAGCATGACAAAGAAAAGATCAAATCTGCCAAATGTGAAACTGAAACACAGCAGAGAAAAATCTTATCTTATCATCTTTTTTATGACGATCTAAATGTGGACATGGTTCCTTAAATAGCTTCGATTCAAATAGCCCATAAAAACAAAAGCAATGCATTGAATGGAAACCAGAACGCTGTTTTATATTTATGCTCTTCTCAAAGTCACATTAGTAAGTACAGATACAGGGATAGTCCGATACTTGTACTCTGTATCCACAAATGTGTTACGATACTACATAGCCCATTATCAATGTGAAAAAACTAAGGCTGTTAGATTAATACACCAGTTTTTTTTTAAAGGAAATATATCATGCTTTTAAATCCTTCCTTTTCACATGTAACTCATTCATTTATGGTTTATATAAAGTAAAACTGCAATCCTTTGGTCTGA
>JBBDHI010000003.1:21338874-21350518 GCA_037177115.1 Craterocephalus stercusmuscarum
ATTTGATTAATTATGCCAAGGATTATAGTGAGAAACACAAACAATGCCTACAGACATACAATATTAAGTCAAGTAGTGCTGGCAAAACTGAATATTGTGTTATCTGTTGGGCCCACTTTAAGCAGGTACGATGTTTAATGGATTACGGTATTTTAAGAATAGGGAAAAAAGAGAAGATAAGTTGCCATCTGTGGGAAGTTTTGAGCTGCATGTACTGTTGTTCATGTTACTACTGGAGGAAGTGCCCTCCACTTCTTTATGAGTCCTCCGCATAAACAGACGACTGTGTCGTCTACTGAACTGTTTCTGGACTCATATTTCTGGTCCTGCTAAAGATTTGTAGGTGAATCTGATTACTACAACTCTAGTATAAATTGCATTGTTAATTTTCTTTTTGAGGAAATAAAATCTATTTATTATTAGAATAAATGTGGCTTCTGCTTGATGTTTGACAATACTTGCCTATTTCAGCTCTTGGAAGATAATGTGCTAAATGTGACAATGTAAACTGATAACACCTGCTATTATTAGAAGCTTAGTACTGCTGTGTTTAAAGTACAATCTGATAGTACAAAGTACTGATGAGAATTGTCTGTGTGTTTCAGAATGACCAGCAGCTGGACTGTGCTCTGGACCTGATGAGGCGTCTGCCTCCTCAGCAGATCGAGAAGAACCTCAGTGACCTCATCGACCTGGTGAGCTTCTGTCTTAGATGACCCGTCAGACCTTCTGACAGCAAAAAAGGCCACACCAGTGTTTATTGTTGGATTCAATGTCGCTTTGATATTTCAGTGGCATGTTTATTCAGAAAGCATGAGGCCAGTTTGGTAGTTTGGGAAGATGTCCTGCAGCAACTGGGAACCAGCTGATTCACACTTCAGAGAGGGAAAGTGTTCTTCTGTTTTGCCTCAGTTTCAAAACAAATCTGGAAAAAGAAAATCACTATTTTAGTTTTTGAATGAATGAAAGCACAGAGTACCTAATAATTGTGTTAGCATAGGCAAAAGGACTGATAGAAACACACATCGCAATAATTCCTCAATAGAAAAACATTTTTGCTAAATTTCAACCCCTCATTGTGACATAAAACAAATATGGATTCAAGCTTTCAAATGGGCAGGCATGATCTGAATTACTGGACGGTATTTAAGGATGTGAATCCAACATCAATTCACGTTTTGATTCCGATTCTCGGAGTGACGATTCGATTCTGTATCAACTCTATTGAAAACAATTCTCATAAAATACTATAAGTAACAAATGGCGCCAATTCCAGGATTAACTGCATTCCTCTATAAGCAAGCAGGAAGTTTTCAAGGGATTAAAAAATCCAAAATTCACTGTGGCAATCTTTTTTTAATAAAGAGGTGTGATTCATTTTTTGCATACCTTGCAAACATTTGTTTGTCACTTAACAATAGATTTGATTTGAAAGTAGTCTTTCAACAATGTTTTTTAAGCCTTAAAGTACTGAGTCTGGTGTGAATAGATTTTTTTTTCTCTAATTACCTCTACCTCTAATGGTATTTCACATTTACCCTAAAGTTGTTGTATACTCTATTTTGATGTTGGTACTGTGCATAATGTTGCACATGTAAATGAATCATCCGTCACATGTTATCCCAGTTTTCTGCTTTGATAATATATTTAGTGCTTTTCTGCAGCACAGGCCAATGTGAGCCCACCAAATTAAGCTAAATCAGACATAAATCAAATCACACTTGTATCCCTGTTTGAATTACACCTTGTTTTGTGGTTATATCCGTTCCTTTTCAGCTAGACCCCCACCTGCTCACCTTCCTCTCCTCTCACCTTTAACCCCTCTCCCCCTGGACATCTGCTCTTTTCTTTCCCCGTGTCCGGTTGTTAGCGACCATTATCACAGATGTCAATCACCTCCACTGCCAAGGCCTTTTTGGCTCCCTCTCTGCTGAATTTCGTCCTCGCAATTTAAAATCACCTCTTTATTTCCTGTTTATAACTCATCTCTCAGCTCCTCCTCTCTGGTCTGTTTTATGCCCTGCTTCATTCATCCCAGCTTCTCCCCACTTGTTTTTTCTAGTCTCAACCAGTCTTGGTTTCCAGGTGTATGTGTGCATGTTCATGGGTATGGGTGCTTCTTTTTTTTTTTTTCTTCAGGATAACAGGGCCTCTTTTGTGTCTGTGCTCTGATGCAGGGCCACTAAGCGAAGGGGCTTCATGTCAGTCTGTGAGAACTAATTTGTACCCCCTTATCCCGCAGATATAATGTTTCCCAGTGATATTTCATTCTAACTCCCTACGTTATTGGGTAAAACTGGAATGTGAGAGCAAGGCTAGAATGTGAACATATCAAATACCAGGGCCCTCATGTTTTGCTTTCTAGTCTGTTTCTCCTCTTTCCTTGCAGTTTGTTTGTTTTGGGGGTTTTTAAAGTCACTTTCTGCTGAGGAGAGTCAGCATTAAACAAATATTTTGCTCTTATATCCCATGGTTACACTCTGGTCAAACAGAAAATGTAACAGATGTTTAGCAGAAGCTGTATTTAATTATCTATACATAAGATTTTTTTTTTTCTTCAGGTGCCCAGTCTGTGTGAGGACCTCCTCTCTTCTGTGGACCAGCCCCTGAAGATTGCCCGGGACAAGGTTGTGGGGAAAGACTACCTGCTCTGTGACTACAACCGGGACGGCGACTCCTACAGGTGGGGATCACAGTCGAGCTTAAAAGGGCTCAGTAAATGGCCAGACACACCTGGATTAATCAGTTCGTCCAGTAATGAAAGACAGGAAACAAAGCAGCTGGGTTAAGTTCAGGAAGTAGTTGAGTTGTGCATAAAGCCCATTGTGTAGAACGAGCGTAATCACTCTGTCACATCTGTTTATCTATACTTTCAATTAAATTTTTATACTTTTTTTTTTCTTTTTTAAAAAAAAATATCACTACTTTTGTTATTGCTGTCTGCATTGGGGTTTCTTTACTTCCAGTATCTTCTACTATGAAAATAAATGGCAGAGAAGTGTCTAGCTAACTGAAAGGTCACATGTCTCGAATGATTAATCAATCATTAAGATTTTAATCGGTTACAATATTTTTTAAGCAGTTAATCAAATGCTTCTTTAGACTGGTGCAAAAGTTGTATGTAAACACATTTTCCAGTGTAACCACTTAATGACTCCCATTTAACTACCATAAGAGTTGTTCATATTGATATGAAAATCGAAATAAAGAGTTTTTTTCTGCTTTCTCTTAATTTTAATATAGGTTATAAATATTTCATTTCAATATAAATATATTAATGGTTAGAAATAATCGGTTAGGACAATTTAATCAAATGGTCATCCCTACTCAGTGCTTTTCGCTGCTCTAAAAGGAGAAATAGGGAAAAGTGTTGCTGCAGCATCAGATTTCTGGTAAATGAATACATATCAGCATGCTCCGATTCGCTAATAAAGATGATAAAAATTAATTTCCTGCTATGTCCAATAAGCAATATAATGAGCCATTGTCTGGCCGTAAAACCAGTCTGTGATGAGATCTGCAGTATTGTGGTAATGTGGCTCACATCACATGATAGAGCTGGGCTTCTCTTATTCTGCTTTTTAACTGGGCAGTGGAAGGTAATGAAGAGAAACCAGAGTTTGCTGGTCTAAAAAGCCTCACACTAGCGATGGAACTTTGTCGACAAAACGACCGACATTCGACACATGCTCCACTCAACAAAGAAATAAGAGTGTCGACATGTCGAGGAAATGAAATATTTTAATTAAAACAAATGCACCTTTTTCTAAACGGTATCCACTGGACCCTCATTGAGCTTCACACACGACTCTTAAGAAGTCTTTCACCTCTGAATGGAACCTGAAAATGCCTACACAGAGCACAAGGCAGCCTTCGTCACATCCTTTTTGGATCCACGCCACAAACACCTTAAGTTCATGACGAGGTTAAGGAAGCTGTGCAGGAAAAGGTTAGAGATCTGCTGTCCGGGCTCCGTGCAGTCCCAGCAAAAAGGGCAAAACAGGTGGATTCAATGGTTTCATTCTTCGGAGAGGACTATTTCACAGAGTACATGGTCACTTCTGAAGTCGCAAGAAGTGCGTGCTATTTGTTTAAAAGGATGTTGAATAAACATTAAAAATTTCTCTTGCTCTCGTTTTAATTAGCATTGTGTTAATGGTCAATATTGGACATTACAGCCATGTTTTGAGACCAAAATGAACTAATAGGCTGCAGCAATGTAGAATATTTTCCACCCGTCGTTCCCATCCCTACCTCACACTATAGCAGTTATGTTCATTCCCTCTGTAGGTAGGAGCCAATAAATTAACCATGCCAGACTATTTCTCCGCCAAACTTTACTGTGTTGTGATGCATGTCTTCTTCAGTTTTCTAACTCTCTTCATAAATGATTTTGTTTTGTTTGTATTGTGGAGCGTGAGAATCACTGCGTTGGTAAAATATCTTTTGAGAAGCGACATCCTATCGCAGATCTGAAGTGTGCGTCAGGCTGTAACAGCCGCACTTGTTGGACTGATTATGGTTAAGTTATTTTGTTTGGATGTGCTTCACTCTTTCTGTGTTGGGTTAAAGCTATGACATAACTTGCTTGAAGGTTGGCAGCAACATCAACCAGGTGTGTATACACTTCTTCAGCTAGAAATGTGTTTGTTGTTTCAAAAATACTTCAGTCAAACTTTCTAGAAGCCAGTCTTTCCATTCTGCTGGCTCTTAATGCAAATGTAGCTGTAGACTGTTTCACTTACGTAATTCCTCCTTTTGCCTTCTGTCAACATGACCTCATCCGGTGCATTTAGTCTTTTTTTTTCCACAGATTTTTTTTTTTAAGTTAGCATTATATTGAACATATTTTAGTGAAAATGACTGATTTACTGATGAAACTTCTGCTTGTGCTGAGACTGTGATACAGTCGCGTTGGTTCAGTAGTTCACATACTGACTGGCCAAAGCTGGTATAACACAAAGGAAATCGGTGTCATCGGTGTACTATAATTAGATAACGGAACAGAACTTCAGATGGAAAAAATAGACACAATTGCCATTTCATTATTTAATTACATTTTGATTTTATTTGATAGAAATAATATTCACTATTAACTCAATTTAGCATAGAACTGATTATTTTATTATTTGGACCTTTTTTTTCTCTACTTTTTTCTCCATCTGAGCCTCAGATTGTACTAGTTATGGCTCTGTAGGTACGCTGTGGAGTTAGATAAGCACAGCCACAAGGATGCACTGACAGTTTCTCTGCTTACTTTGGGAATTTTGACAGGGTCCTTGCCCCACAGTCCAAGTGGGGCAAGTGTGAGTGCAGATAAACCATTTGAGGAGGACCAACGGTTAATTGAACACAAGGACATTTTGAGGGAAAGCATTGCGGAGTCAGTTTGTATAGATAATGTCCTCTTAATTTTCAAAGCTACACTCCTGACAAGAGATTTGAACAGACAGCCAGAAGCCACCAGAATTGGGGAAAAAAAGTTTCTTATGTTTGTTTCTCATGAAGCAACATGAAAGCAATTAAAACTCATCTTATTCAGTAATGAAATTGGTGATTGGTTAAAAGATCTATTGGATGGTTTATGACCACTGATGCAACAGGCCTGTATGCACAGAGATGGTTAAACATTGATTTATCATTTCAAACTACTTTTAGCTTAATTAAAAAGGACTTTAACATCCCCGATGACATCTGTGGAATTTCTCATCCTTTTATGGATTAAAAAACGGATATTTCCATATTAATAAGTCTCACTTTAAGTACGTGGTTCTACAAATATTTTATTCTTCCCGGGTTGTGATGCCAGCTTGCTGCATTATAAAATGCTGCTGTGTGTTTTAGACATGCTGAACCTCACATTTTTTCTCATGTCATTCATCAGATCTCCATGGAGTAATAAGTATGAACCTCCCATTGAAGATGGTGCAATGCCTTCAGCTCGCCTGAGGAAACTCGAGGTGGAAGCCAATAATGCCTTTGATCAGTACAGAGACCTGTGAGTGTCAGCAAGGTGGTCTAACTGGGAATTTGTAATGAGCTTCTTGTGAACTGTAATATCTGTATTATTTAGGTACTTTGAGGGTGGCGTGTCCTCTGTGTACCTTTGGGACTTGGATCATGGCTTCGCTGGAGTTATTCTCATTAAAAAGGCAGGCGATGGATCCAAGAAAATCAAAGGATGCTGGGACTCGATTCATGTGGTGGAGGTGCAGGTGAGTAAATTAAACTGACAGATTTTTATCGATATTTATCATTTTTTCTGTTTTTTTTTGCTTTTTACAATTTGTGTAAAACAGTATTCAATCTCTTCATTATATTTAAAAAATCTTACAATGTTGAAAATGCTGCAAATGTCAGTTTAGCGAAATACATGAACTGGAACTAGTCCACTTTACTAAACATGTAACTATTTTAAATAGAGAAAATATTTTTAAATAAATGCAAACCAGGAGTATCTAAGGATTTAATCAGAATTTTGTTTCTAAGAAGAGAGTAAGGCTTGTTCTGCGTGCTGGTTCTATATTTACTGTCCTACTGGCTTTGACTCTTAAAGCGGATCAATGCAACATTATCATAGTCATAACGCTACTTGGAAGTAATTACTTTGCTTGACTGACCTGTTCTGATGAAAAAGCTGACATTCCCCCCTCTATCGGGTCTCCCGATACCTGAAACATTTTGGTTTGGAAGTCTCGCGATACATGAGACTACCGGTCGTAAATCTGTTTGGACAGATATGCATGTTTCATCTGCGATTCGTTTTTTGCTTTGATAATTACTTTTACTACATGCCTTTAAAGCCATGGTGACTGTCTGTCACCTGTTCAAAACAACCGTAAGTTGCCTCTGCTTTACAACATTCTTCTTCGTCTGTCGCCTATTTTCGCTTTGGAGCTCCCCCTACAGCTTTGGGGTACGTACTGCATGGTAAACATACCCAGAGTTGCATTGATCTGCTTTAAAGGTCCGTGTGAATATCCAAAAACAGACACCTTATTTATTAAATGTTTTCTCTTCTTCTGCAGTACATTGCATGAATATTTCCTCATCTCTTCACTGAGCGTTTACTTTACTGTCAGTTTTTGAATGCCTGGTGTGAAAATACAAAGTTAGAACCTGCCAACAAATGAACTGTACCCTGAGTTATCCACACAGCGCTTTTATACTAAAAGAAAATCTCAGTAAAATTGGCTGTAACCGTAAAATTGGTTGTTTTGCAAACAGGAGAAATCCAGCGGTCGCACTGCTCATTACAAACTCACCTCCACCGTCATGCTGTGGCTCCAGACAACCAAGACCGGTTCCGGTACCATGAATCTGGGCGGCAGCCTTACAAGACAGGTAAATATTGCTCTGATCTGAACAGAGGATGGCTGCTGATCTGCCTGCTGATGCTTCAGTTGGTCAATTTTTTATGTATTCCTGTCCTTTCACAGATGGAAAAAGATGAGACGGTCGGAGAGTCTTCGCCTCACATCGCCAACATCGGCCGTCTTGTTGAAGTCAGTCTACCTTTCTAACTGTGGTGAAAACCACTGTGGTGTTTTTTTCTCATGAGAATGTTAAGTACACAGGAAGCTACTTGTGTTATAAAGTCGCTTTAGACTGAGCTGGGTCAGCAAGCTGATTTTATTTTCCTACCTCATATGGGTATACAAGTGTGGGTCTAGGTGGTGGTACCAGAGTATAGACAAAGTCTTAAAACAACCACTTATGAAACAGATCATGGGGGCTGTTGACTCTTCACACACATTATGTACAAGCTGTCATACAATTTATGTTTTCGCTACGGTACAAGTAATATAAAAATATTCAAGTGGATCCAATTGAAAGGAACAGTGTTACAAAGCAACATCCCTGCTACCACACGCTTCACATTGCCCATTGCTCATATTTAGCTCCATACCCACACATCTAGTCAGTAGTTTCTTTAAATGTGCATTACGTAACTTTCCGACCTTTAAACTCCTTGTTTCATGATGTGACATCTATTATGTGCATTTCCAGAGCTGTTGCTGCCCAGCAGCATCCTAAAGCTGAGAAACTGCACTATACATTTTTTCTTCTAGGACATCTGAGTTTCGCTTTACTGTGTCACAAGCTAGCAAGCGGCTATAAACACACCGGCTGTTCTGAACACAAACAGTGGCTGCTTCAGTGAAGAAACATCAAAAGAACATTATGAGCGGAGGAGAGGATAAGAAAGAGGGTCAGATATAAGATGAGAGTTGAGATAAGACGGCGTTTTACTGACTGGAGAGATCTCACCGCAGGGTGGACGGTGGACGGAGAATTAGCCATCGATAGGGGGCGCCACTGAAAAGAATCTGTAGTGCGTCTTTAAGAGTAAAAACTGAGAGGAATGATGCTGACGGTTGTTGTCTCATTTTAGGATATGGAGAACAAGATTCGCTCCACGTTGAATGAAATCTACTTTGGGAAGACCAAGGACATCGTCAATGGCCTAAGGTACGGTTGCATGAGTTGTCACAGTGACCAGATCACCTCCTTTTGCAGACTTCCAGTCAGTCGCTTTGTTTTATCGACTGTATCCGAGTCTGTCAGCCCTCTGCCATCCGGGGACGTTTTTCTTGCCTCTCTTGTCAGTTTCCACCCTTTTTATGTGACATTTTAGTTAGTGCTCTCCCATGATTTATTCATTCTATTCACATCTGTTGTCATCTTTGTCCTCAGCCTCTTCTTAGTCTAGTCCTGATCCTATTTCTGCTGCCATTCTTCTCCATGCTTCTCCTTGTTGATTCCTCCACCTTCTATCCTCCAGATCTATTGAGTCTTTGCCTGATAATCAAAAGTACCGACAGCTCCAGAGGGAGCTGTCACAGGTGCTCACCCAGCGTCAGATCTTCATTGACTAGGGTCAGAGGTACACCCTGGCATGAGCAAGTGTTGGTGTGTGTGTGACTTTCAACGGGGGGTGTTTCTGAAGGCAGAGATGTAATAACACTAGAACAGAAACCATACTTGGGTAAAATGGTGTTTAAGGTTATTTATAGAGGCGTTATCAGCTTCTAGGTCTTTAACCCAGATGTGATATTTATCACTCAACCATCTGATCAAAGAGGAAGGGGAAGAAGAAATATATAACTTTACCAAAAAGTCATCATCTTTACTAAATATACAACCATGTTGTCTTTTTTTGTACATTTGGGTATGCTGTAAAATCCCATTTGCATGCCTCTGCTGCAGCAGCGAAAACGCAGCAGCTGTGTAAGGCATGTTGTGTGGACTTTGTTTAGCTTTAGTCTAACAGATGATCTCTGAGATGGTAACACACTAACCACGTAGGTGTGTTTTTAAATGAGTCACTCGCCGGTTTGTTTGGCAGCTCGATGTCCTAAAAAGGTTTTGTAAGATGGTGTGTTTGTTCTGTGTGAAGTGCAAACACTTGTCTGTAAATTCTGTGATACTCCATGTTGAAATAAAAAAAAAAAAAAAAGGAAATGGCTCCTTTCATCAGCGACACAGGGTCAGCTCAGTGCGAAGTGAAAGGACAGTTTAATCATTATTAATGTCTTGTTTTGAAGATGCAGATGAGTCATTTCACTTTTAAATATTTGTACATAAGATTTTATCGATTTGCTGACTTTATTTTTAAAAGATTCAGCTGCATGATAACAAATAACCCAAACTGTAACTATTAAGGCGGTAATGTTCCAGTGTGTGTGTATTGTGAATCATGTTTCTCACCATCTTGTCTCCACAGAGGGAGACTTGGACTGTAAATGACACATTAATACATCTTTACTTTTTCTCTTGAACTTACAGCATGAGTGCATCTCTAATTGAAGAAGGATTCAAAATGATTTTTTGCTCACACTGACGCTTCTCTCTTTGTTTCTGCAGGAGTGTTCAGACTCAGGCTGACAAGATGCAGAAGGTGGCTCTGAAGGCCGACCTAATGGAGGCGCTCAAACGCAAACAGAACAGCTAGAGTTGCTACTGTCGTTTTTATTCTGTCTCACTCTCTCTCCGCCTCATCTCTGCCATCTTTTCTGTTTCTTTACGTCTCTCCCTTCATGCCTGTCCCAGTGTTGCGCTCTTGTTTATTTGTGGGAATACAAAAAAAGGAGAAAATGCTTAGCTTTATATGTTGTTTTTTTTTTTTTTTCCTTCCTGTCTCCATGCATCTCATCTGCCATGAAGCCATTCACTCAGCTATCTCTCTCTTCCCCCTCTTCATTCTGTCTCCCATGTTTCAAATATAATGATAGTATTACCACGGTTAATGATAATCTTACAGAGTGAGGGTCACTGTAATAATAATCCCTGATGTGTCAGTCCGTTCGAGCGACTCTGGAACTGCTCTTTCCTCTCAGCGGAGGGAAACAGACTGATGGTGTAGACCTGACAGTGGTGTCATTATGTTCATTTATCTCTTGCACCTGTTATGTCTATGACACCCCTCAGATATATTTGTATAGAATTATAACTGTTCATGTATAAGTGTCAGCCCTCTGGGCGATGTAAACATGAGGATGGCCTTTCCGTGTGCACAAGCAGGTTTTACACTTTACTCCACTCTGTCTGCATGCATGCGAGCCTGTGTGGGAGCACGGGGCTGCAGAAGAAGGAAACTTCTCAAACATGGGGATGGACTGTTATCACCCTTGTCACAACACCAACACACACACACACACACACTGTGTATATTATGATTCCCCCTCAGTTCAAAATCATTAAGCTCTTCTCTCTCTTCACCTCTTCTGTCTTTGTTGGGGGTCACAGTTTCTTTGTTTCAGTGGAAACTTGAGTTTTCATTTTGGAGGGATTTTGTTTTGTTGTATTTTTTTTTTTTTTTTTCGTTTTTGTTTTTATTTTGTAAAGCTTATGATTCATATTGTATTAGAGCCTCCAGCAACAATAAAAACTGTAAAAAGCTACGTTCACTCACTTGGTCTTTTCATCCTGATGCGATGCTGTGGGCTGGGTTTACAGGGGGTTTTGTCCACTAACATTCATGAAGGTTACAGTTTGTGGTGCTGTAGAGCAGTGTTTTTCAACCACTGTGCCGTGGCTTACTTGTGTTCCTTGAGAGACTGTAAGGTGTGCTATGGGAAATTATCTATTTCCACTTAATTGGTCTAAAAACATCTTTTGAAGAAAAATTAATTGATATCTGCAAATGGAGCATATATTTGATTTCTATTCCAGAATACTTGTGCATATTTTAAATATACTATTTGGTTGCTTATAACTTAAAGGCTACAGAGTTTAATTTTTAACATTTTCTCTGTATGGTGGTGTATATGTATGGTCATTTTTCTATGAAAAAGATGTACCTTAGCCCAAAAGAAAGTTGGAAAACAGGTGTAGAGATCTAAATCACAATGGAAGCAGATCTTCTGGATGAGAGGAAAACCTCTTCGAGACACTTCCCCAGAAGAAAGGTTTGGACCTGGGACTGCGGCTCCCGTAGGAACAACTTCAGTAGCTCTGATTTTAGAAACAGCAGCCTTAGAGTTACAGTTGTACTTTTAAGCCACGGCATATTAATGTAGGATATTTTATGTACAAGACAACTTAAAATACTTTATATAAATCATTAAAAGCATTACAGCAAATTGCAAAAGAAAAAAAAAAGGAAAACTGAGCACTTACCTCAGACATAAACAGGAAATGT
>JBBDHI010000003.1:21367739-21380103 GCA_037177115.1 Craterocephalus stercusmuscarum
TCCTGGTCTTTAAAAACACGGATATATATCCATTTAATTACCTAAAAGCCACATCATAAGTACACCCCATTCGTCTTTCATTATTATTTTTTAATTCTAATATAAAAATCTTTGCACCTTGATCAACTCTTCAGGATTTTTATCTATCCCATTTAATATTTTAACTATTAAAAGTCTACCTGTACAGCTTAATGAAGCAGAAAATCACCTTTGAGCACAATCAAAGTAACTGTCATTCTGGTTTACAACATTTACAAACTTTTATTAGTTTACAAAATAATGAGTCAGATGTTACAATCATATGACTAAGAAAGTTATTGTCATTCGGACAAACTGGGGTGCAATTTGTTAATTAAAAAAAGTTGGCTTTACTGAGTGAGATTTATGATTTTGACTGGATCTAAACTGGTTTTCTCTTAGTTTGGTGATTTTCTGTAATATGTACGGTTTATTTTTATTGGAGAAAATGGTGTTTGTGTCTACATTGGCGAGACCCTGCTGCACTATGAAAACAATCCCGCAGCCAGGCCATGCGGGGATCTGCTGGAGAAGCTATAGCTGCTTAATTCTGCAGCAGGATTCAGCAAGAAGTCCACGGCTAAAGCTAGGTGCTGCTCTCCTGTTACGCTTCGATGGTTTGTATGGTTTCCCAGCAAACCGGGCGTCCCTTTGACATCCATAAAGCACATATGATACTAGTTGGATGTTCTGAATGGGACATAAATCAGCCCTTAAGAGAACATCCCCCTCTGGATAATGTTCTCCTCTTTCACCACCTGTGTAGGAAAAGATTAGGAACGTGACATTAGGATGCCTATTTGTGTGTTTATGAAATACCTGGTAAGTGAACAGAAAGCATTAAAAAAAAGTTATGATTTCTCCTCATTTTGATTTACTATAATGAGAAACGGCTGTGTGTTAACAGATGGTGTGGCAGGGCTGCTGCAGTTTGATGAGCGGATCTGGGAATCAGAGGTGGAGAGGCTCCGCTCTTTGACTAAATACCATATCTTGAAACTACCCCCACCAGAAAGCTGATCTCCTCTTGAGTACAGAAGTTGTTACATAAAAATGTGTCTCACGCTGTGAACATGACAGATAATGTTTTTCTTACAGGCGGCTGCGTTTACGCTTCCTTGTGCTCATTAGTGTCCGGTCTCAGACTGAGGCTTCATAGTGACCTGGTTTCATATGCCTCGGCTTTCCAGTTCAATCTGTCAGCTTGAGACCGTCACACTGAAGGGTGGGAAGTGCAATCGGTGGAAATGGCAAACTCTCAAGTTCAGGAATTTAGTTTTTTAGTTATTATCACTATCTAATTCATATTTATACTGACAGGAAGTAGTTGATGTTTCCTCGTGGGTTGCAACAGGGATGTGATTGTAATGTCACAGTTTAGTCACATTAATTGAACGAGTTAAATCTCCCTCATATTATTTTACTGTTAATTCACTTGCTGATTGGATGGTTTTAGGCTTGTTTTGCACAAAGTTTCTTGATTGAGACAGCGACCATGTGCATTGACTTGTTAGGATGAAACACTTGAACTAGTCCGAGTCAGTCCGTCAATGACAGAATGGTTATGATGCTGCTAGTTTTATATCTTTCGGATGACTATGGGAATGTTTGAGTAACGCTAATGCTTGCTCAACTTTCTGCATGCTAATGTCTCTTTGCGGTTGCGCTGACAGCAGTTTTCCTTTGATATGCAAATGATCTGATTGGAAACATGCTGGTCCATCTCTGTGGCTCTAAGCTGCTCCACTATAAGAGAAAAGTCTTTGGTATGCCCTGTTTAGGTTTTCAGATGCAGCACGAAAGTGCTATCAGGTGAGGCTGTGGTTCAGTTTGCAAATGAGTACAAATGGCCTCTGTCCGGCATCGTCAGCTGTCCTGCTGAATGGAGAAATCAGGAGGGGGATTGCGGCTCTGCTTGGACTCCTCTGGAGTGAAATCCTTCGATTGACATTGAGCTACACAAGCAGTTTTCATTATTATCTCTGCAGGCGGTGCTGGATCGAGGTGTTGTTGTGGTTGTTATTACAGCTGGTCTTGGTTCTTTTCTCTCTTTAAGCCTAATTACTCTGCAGAAGACCATGAAACACTTTTTACACCATTGTTTCAAAAACAAGGTCAAACTTATGAATATTCATTTAACCCCCTTTTTTTCCCCTGGAACAAAGGAAAACCTAAACACACTTACTTCCACACAGGAGATTTCCAAGAGGGTCTTAATGCTGTTCAGATAGCAGTAAATCTGTTGTGTAGGAGTTGGAGCATGCTGTCCGTTCCCTCCTCTGAGAGCGCAGTTGAGGGTTGCAAATTGGTTTTCTGTTAAACACGAGCTGTTGGTACTAAAGTTGTTTTTAGCTTTTTTCTCAACAATGGATTTTACAGTCTGGAGGAGGTGAGGAGTTTCATCCCAAATCAAACACAAATCTGCTTTCACTCTGCCGCTGTCGTCGACTGTGCGAAGCTCTGTGATTTGGGAAGACCTCATGTTGCGATTTAAAAACTAACCCTTTCACTTTCTAAAATCTTACGACTTATAAATTCTGCAGCATATTTATAATCTATTTCATTTTTCCTCAGCAAATCATCTGCCTCCAACTCCTCCATCTCTGTTCAGTGAACTCATTTGATTTGGTATAGGTTTTATGTCTATACTGACACAACCCCCTGCACTTGTCCTGCCTCAGGGAGGACACTGTCTTCAGGGCTGAATTATTTATAATGCTATCAGTGTTTAAATTAGGTTAAATGCAATATTATTGCACAGTCTAATGTAAAATTATATTTGACTATTTCCCTATTTTTATTGATGTTGTGTGGTCATGTTGTTGATAGGCAGATGATATTCATCCAAAACCATTTTTCAAGGCAACCTTTTTATATCCCCCTTCCTTTTTCTAGATTTAACACTTGCTCTTACTAGCAAATGGCCAATGAAGACTATGGAGATTTTAACTTCTATATATCTTGTTTTGTCTCACATATGAAGGTTCAAGGGCTCAAGGTGCCTTATTTGTCATTCTTAACATTAGACATGCAAGAATTGAATTTGTGTCTCAGTGTTCGGATAACACAGAAAAATAAAAAGGATAAAAGAATATACAAAACCATATTTCATCATCATGTTCACTGCGTGTCACAAACTTTTTTTTTTACTTATGCTAGAGCAAGCAGCAATCATTTAATGCCTCAAGAACAGAGAAACCTCATAAGACTTTAAAAAAAGGAAAAGCTTAACATAATGAATTTTGGGACAAACTTCCTTTGAGTAGTTGGAATTACTCATCTTGAAACAGAATAGCAGGAAGATAAACGATGGACAAGAATCCATCTGATCACCATCTACGAGAAAATAGCTAAAGAAAGCAAAGGTCAGTCAAAAACTGGGAAAAGCATATAAAAGGATTAAACCTGTGATGTATGTCATGATCATGTTTTAGTGGGAGGACTGTTGACCTCTGTGCAGCCTTGCTGTGGTAACAGCGGTCCAGCCCTTGTTGGGAAGCTTTTCTTGATTTGTGGTGGTGGGATGGGGATGTGAGCCACTGGTGTTGGGTGGAAGCCTGGCAGGAGTCGTTAAGAGTATTTTATGCAGTGGGGTTGGTGGAGGTGGGGGGTTGCAGAGGAAATTGAATGAAAAACCTACCCTCCACCCCCCTATAATGTGTAGCCTCCACCCCCAACCAGCCCAACTCGTCATCGGCCTTCATTCAGGCAGCAGTTGAGTGTGCTTCACCTTTCAGCTCGGCTTAATTCAAACGGGCCGCTGCCCGGCCACATTTTACTGCGTCCCTTATGATCAGCAGAACTCGAGACTCCAGCTTTTAAATTAAATAGAAACCAAACAGAGTGCTCTTAGCCTTGATGAAGGAGACACCGGATAAGCTTGATCTAATAGATAATACGCAGGGTTTAACTGTGGCAAAGCAGCGAGCTGCGGAGCTCATCAGGATAAAGTTCTTTTCTCTCAGTTTTAACTCTCAGCTGATACTTTTTTCTTCTTTCCTGAAGTTATCAAAACTTCGGCTTGAGACTAGTATGAAGAAGTGATTAAATCTGATGTCCTGCAGTGTGAACTCTGGTCCTATGTGTTAAACAAAATGCTCCAGGTAATTCCTATGAAATGCATTTTTTAATAATAATAATGATAAAATCTATTTGTAGAGCTCTTAAAATTTGTAAAAGACAGATCTCACAGTGCTACAAAGTAAAAATAGATCAAAACAGTGCAACTAAAGTAGTACTAAAAAGGAGCCCAATAAGTGAATGAGTGATCAGACTAAAACATTACTGGTAGGCTTTTTTAGATAATAAAATAAATAAAGTTTTTGAAAGTTTTTTAGAAGAGTCCACAGTTTGGGAGGCCCTCAGGTAAGCAGGGAGAGCGTTCACATCTGTGGAGCCACAGCCTGAGAGTCTGTCTCCCATTGTCCTCAGTTTGGGCCTGGGGGTCCTATAGGGAACTGGAGGAGTTCTTTAAGATATGGGGGTGCATTTCCATAAACAGACTGAAAGTGAGGAGGCAAATCTTGTATTAAATCCTAACACTTACCAGGAGCCGGCGAAAGGAGTGCAGGGTTGGGTTGATATGATCAAACTTGCGTTTCCTTGTCAGGATCCGGGCAGCATTGTTCTGGATGTTCTGGAGCTTCATTTTTTGGGAAAAAAAAAAGCAGAACTTCTTATAAAAAATTACTCATTATGTAAAATAGTTTGTAACTTCCCTCAGGATGGGTTGAGGAAAAAAGCATATCAGTAAATAAAGTCCTACATGGGAGACTATATTTGCTTTTTCCTGTGGATGTGAGATACTGGGAGTTTAGGTTTCACCAGGCAGCATAAACTTCTGATCGTCTTTCATATCAGGACAAAATTAATATTGAAGAATTACATGGAGCTAAACTGGAAACATTTTTATGAATGAATGAATGAATGAATACACAAGCTGCTCTTTGTTGTCGCTCTCTTCTGATTCCCTTTGGACTCTGAGTTCTGATTTGACGGGTCTCCACACCTGCATCATTCAGTCAGGAACCAGCCATAAACATGTCCATAAACATGTCAGACACATGTACAGCTGACAGAAGAACAAGTGAAGGGTAAGTAATTTGTCCAGGTCACAAACACACACATCGCAGCAGAGTCTGCTTAATTAACGAGCATGATTACAAGCAGCCTCAAGGGCTTTTAATTCAGCTTAATTAAACTGTGTCCTGTTACTGGTCCCACTGGGCCTGCACTCAGCCAGGTGATGGGTCTTCCTCTAGGCTGACTGACATGCAAAAGCCATGCTGTAAAAATGTGAGGACTGTCAAAGAATAAGAAGTGTAGAGTAAATCCTTGTCTGATGTTACATGACATGCTGCTACATGTTATTCTTGGCAGCGTGTCACTTCCTCATCGATCATTACGTCTCGTCTTCATGCTCAGTGAAGTTTTCTTTTCTCCTCCTGAGCCGACTCTTCAGGGAAGGTTTAAGTTCAATTTTAAGCAATTTGGTAAATCCCAGTTCTCACTCTGTAGGCTTGTTTTCAAACCATAAACTCATTAAAAAAAACGTTGTTGTAGCTGTAAAAGCTGCGAACTCCAAAGACACTCACAGCTTTATCCCTCCAAAGTGATTTTTAATTCATGATCTGCCTATTGATCGTGGAAACGGCACCGCGGCTTTGGGCTCTTTGATGTTTCTGAGCAGCCAGTGCAAGCTGCACATATTGTAGAGCAATGATGCTGAACAGCTAAGACAGGCTCTGCTCAACCTCATTACCTTCTTACCCGGAGGTTTCCCCCCAACATGACACACTTCTGCTGCAAAAACCCCGAGCTGCCGCTGAGGCGGGTCGCAGATTGAACACGGCCGTGGCTGAGTGAGCCGCTCTTTATGTGCCAGCGTTAGACGTGTGATGAATGGTTGTTAGAGAGAGCTGTTTGGGTGTGATTATTTATTTTCTCTTTAAGCCACGGTGACAAACAGCAGCTATATTTACGGTGCCTGCTGTGTGTCTCCCCTCTTAACTGTAACCAGAGGGTGTTTGCTTTGGCTCGTAGGAGAGCAGAGCGGCGAGGTTTGATGTGCATGTTTAAACCCGTGTTCCTTAAATGCCTCCAAGTGTGAGGTCACTGAGACAAATAATATTGAGGTAATCCATATTTCAGTGTCAGGAGAAGGTGAAAAGCTGGTGGAAAGAAACATGTGAAAAACATTTCTGACTCTTCTAAACTACGCTGATGAATGTGATTATAAATCCTGGCAAGAAAAATGGGAATCGACAAATGAAACTGCAATATATCCATTGCTGATCAATATGCTTTAGAGCAGTGGTTCCCAAACTGTGGGTCGGAATGTTTGTGGGTCGTGAGATCATTTCAGGCGGTCGGCAGATAATTGTGAAAACTAGTATATAACCGATTTTTATCAAATAAATGGGGGATTTTTACTTATTTATTTATTTATTTATTTTCTATTTATGAAGTCAGAACATTTTCTAGCTCAAATAATAAGGATCCCTTATATTTACAGAAAGATTTATAATGTATAACTGTCATCGCAGAAGCGGGGTCAACAAAATCAGTGTATGCCATCTTGTGGGTTGTGACTCAGTGGCTTAGAGTGTCACTTTCTGTTTTTTAATGAGTTTTACTTAGGGGTGCACCAAATATTCCAACAAATAGTGCAAAAAAGCTACTTTTGGCCTGTGGTGGAGTGAGTTAAAAGCAAGGCCGAATAGTGGCTGTGACGCAATGATGCAATCAAACAACGTGCAGTGACTCGGTGACCTGGCGCCAGGTAAAATGTCGGCAGTGTGGCGATTTTTCAAAGTGTCGGAGAGCGAGCAAAGATTTTTTGAAAAGCAAAGGCTGCTGCAATATTTTAAAATAACAGAATATACTCAATAAATACTTAGTTTGACTGCAAAACATCTACAAATGTATTCCTATTTATGCAAAATTTTTTAAAAAGTAGTGGAAAAACTGAACCCCATTTAATATTCGGTATTCTGCATTCGGCCAAGCATTTTAATGTTATTCGGCTTCTGCTTCGGCCGCAGATTTTAATTTCGGTGCATCCCTAGTTTTACTTTAACTTGCTGCTAGTCTTAGTTCCTCTGTGACTGGCAGCTGGAGCCTGCAGCGATGCTTCGTCTGGGTGGGGGTGGTTCAGCCTCAGCTTGCTGACCTTTTGTCCTCTGCAGGTGATGCCTGCCTCTGCTGTGTGTTTATTTAGAGAATGCATCTAATGCGTCCACATTACTGCAGTTTCAGCGCAGACTCGCGGCATCTGTCGGTCTTTTCTGTTTCACCTGAAACTTTTTCTCTCCTGCATCGAAATCATTTCAGTAAAAATAAAAAGAGTAAATAACTGATCACTGTCACAAGCTCAGGAGGTAACTGGGTTAACTGGGCCGGGGTTACTGTCGTGCTGCTGGGTGATGTCTCTGTCCTCACTGATTTGGTCACTAAGTCTTTCTGATCTTTATCCACCATGACTTTGTTGACATTTTCTGGGATTCAACTGGGAGGTTTGATGTCGACCTTGTGGTCTAATTGGGCCAGTCTCACCGATTTGTTCTCTGGCTTTGTTTCGACTTCTTTTTCTCTCAGCGCTTTACGAGCCGAGCCTCTAAGACCCAGGCCAGCCTTCAGCAGAAATCCATGCATCCCGATTTGATTTTTCTCGTTATGGCAAAGGCTATTTATCTTTATTTGGTCTTATGTCAGTGGATTATTTGTTTTTATGTTTCTGCTGAGTTCTCAAACTGGGCGTTGGTAATATTTCAGAGATAGGAAGCTTTATATCTCCCCTCCAATCAGACAGGGCCTGTCCTTAGAGACTTCTCTGTAAATCATAATGAGCCAGCTTGTTTACAACTGCGGGATGTTTTTACTCTGATGATATACCTTCAACTTTATTTTATTTGTATAGCGCCATATCATAACAAAGTCATCTCTGATTTTATTTTATATACTTGATTTTATTTGGAAGAAAAAAACTAACCTTTATGATATATCTATGAAGGAGCATTGCTGCTGTCAGGGAAAAAGTCAACAAGCTTAAATGCACAAAACCAGCTTTTCTGTTTTTGTTTATTTTTCTTTTTTATATATATTTTTGATCTTTTTAAAACCACTACTGTTTCAGTATCCACTCTGCTCACGCTGACGTAGGGGTGGCCACCCTCCACACATAAACACACACAATGCTGTGCACAGCCATTGGCAGTCTTGCATCCAGTGTGTGTGTTTAATCTTTTCCCTGGCGCCACTACCTAGCTGAGAGCATTCCTGGCACCCAGAGGCCCAGAGGGGTCGAGCTGTGGGTAGAAAACAGCGTCACACTTCAGAGCTGGCACCTTGTCTCGTTACCAAATAAGCATCCCTCTTTTCCTCCTCCTCCTTGGCCCACAGAGGCACCGCTTAGCCTCCGTTTCTTGAGCACAGGATACTTCCGTGGAGAATGACCTCTTTGAAGGATGGTCTGGTTCCTTTGAGAGGAGATTCTCCTCGCGTTCAGTTTCCCAGCACTGCGTCTACCTCTGGAGCTCTGCCTGAGTCCCCATCCAAGAATGTGAACTGGCCGAGGATGTAATTAAGGCAATGCCTGTCCTTATACTTGGCCTCGGCTTTAAGAGCCCCTGTTCACTGAGCACAGTGTTTTTACTGGATGTGGTTACTTTATAGCAGGGATTACCCACTCTGAACCTGTTGAGCCAGTGTCCTGCAGGTTTTAGACGTTTTTTTATACTGCAATACCTGACTCAAATGAATGGGTCATCAAGCTGTGTGTTTCAGCAGTGTGACATCTAAAACCTACAAGACTGTGGTCCAAGACATCCTTTGTAGGATCAGTTTTAACGCAGCTATTAATAGATTCAAACAAACTAGCTATTTGGTATTTGTGTGCTGATGTCGGGTTGGAAAATGTTTGCCCAGTATTACATGGTATAAGGAAGTGTAATAACACAGATTCCTTTACTAGCTTTAGGTCTACCGTCAGATTTGTTAGTTGAAATAAATTTAGCACAAAATGTATATTTCGTTGATTATTTCTCCCCTTCAGTAATACAAACTGGTGTATTATACATTGCTGGAAATCGTTATTAGTCTCTGTGGAGTGAACAACACAGCTAAACACGTGGATCATGTCCCCAAAATGATCCCAAAATCCCCTGCAGAAACCATCTCCTATTGGCAGCTTCTGGTTTGCATCTTTACTTTCTTCTAGTTTTTTACTTTTAGGCAAAAAACAACAAAAAACTGAAATCAAAACAAATCACTTATTTGTGTGAAAATCACGATTCCCCTTTTTTTTCTGATTAATTTCCTTGAAGTAATCATTCGTTCCTACCATCACCCTTTGTAGTGTTGGGAATTAGCCTCCAGTCAAACCTGAGGGGAAACCCAGCATGGAGGTTGGATTGCCTTTGTATTCTCACTGTATGCTCTCCCCTCCTATATGCATGTGTTTCCTCGTGTACACAGGTGTATGTTTTGTGTGGGTGTGTTTACAGTAATGTGTGAATTAGAGAGCGACCCTGCTTTGATTCCTCCCCCCCCCACAGACACATTTCCTCTGCTAAGGCCCTGTATTATTACTGTGCTGGAATCGCTTGACTGAAAGCTGAGGGATTAAAGCCGTGTCAAACATGCTTCTCTGTCTCACTTCCTCTGCGACCCCCCCTCCCTTTTTTGCCCCCCTCCCTTGGCACTCTGTGTTAAAACTTGTCTGCTGCCAAAACAGGGATCTGGTAACTTTGGGAAGTGCTGTTTGTGTGAATTTCTGCTCACAGGTTCTGCTCTCTGGCCGGCGTCCAGACGCCTCGAACAAAGCGTCTCATTGATTATTTTGGAGGGGGATGCCGAGGCCTGTTTGTGTGACACATTTGATTTGATTAAGGCCTGTTTTGTGTTTGCTCTTGAGGCTACAGTAACTTTCGGGCCAGCTATAAAGACGAAATGACCGTGGCCCCTGGCCTTGACCTTAAAGTGAGCGCATGTAACTCAGAGACAAAATGATATGAATGTTTTCTGCTGACAAAATTAGCCATTCAAGTCAGGGCAGCAATCAGCCTGAGCGTGAAATTCACATAATTATCCTGTAATAACTGTTTTCACTTAGTTCTTTTCACAGCTACCAATTAAGCCTCCCCAAATGCCTAAAGTTTATTCTCCTTCTTTTTTATCTTAACATTATTGCAAAAAAGAAAACATGCAACTTAGTTTGTATGTCTTTTATTAGTTAAATATAAAAAAACTACATAAAGTTGTAAAACTTTGCTAAAATGTGTCTGAATTCTCAAAGTTCTAAAAACATGTTAAATGAGATGAGCATGTGATGACTTACTGTGTTTGTTACTGAACAGCTTGATCTGAAATAAACCCAGATGGTTTCAGTGTCGGGGTGACTGGGCAGAAAGCCAAATGAGCCATTAAATTTTGCCCTTTTCTGAGGTTTGCTCTTTATGCTGAATGTCGAACAAACATAATCCACTCTGTGGCTTTTTTGCTTGTTAGCAACAACCTGAACTTTGCTCTTTGCTCTCCAATCAGCAACATAATTTTACTCCTGAGTGAGCAGTGCGCTGATTGCTCCTGAAGTATAATCAGCTGAGCATCAGGCTGCAGAGATGTTCAGCTGATTATACTTGCTGATAAGCAGTTTTATTTTATTGTAGATTTGGCTGCAGTGGAAGAGGAAGTCATTGTTAATGCAGGCTTCGGGATGATTGCCATGCGAGTCTTAACATGATGAAAGATAATCATTTACAATTTATTTGCAAGCAGCGAGCTCAGATCGACAGTCAGATTTGGTGAATAAAGGCCCTCCGTGTGGGTTAGGGTATTGTACTTACTGTACAATAGCAGATTTAAAACCACTTGATGTTTGCATTCACAGCCAAAGAATGGAAGGTGTAGAAGATAAAGCATGATCTGGTATAGAAACAAGGGATTTGGTGAGCTGGGAAATTAGACCTAAGGTTTTCACCATGGCATGTATAATGAAGCAGAATATTTGCTTCGGGACAAAGAAAACAAAGATGAGCTGTGAATACGGGCGTGAAATTGCTGATTACAAAGTTGGACTGTACTGAAAGAAAACTGTACACTTGTCCTCTATTTGGCACTCATCTGTTTTCTGGCAAAAAAAGGGAGAGAAAAGTCTTGAAAAACACCCATTAGATTGATGAAAACAAGGAAGAGTGTGTTATCAGATTCTTCAAAGTGTCAGGTGTCATTATTGTGTTTAAAAGTTTGGCCCCTCTGAGCCCAGCGTCGCAGCAGCAGCTGCACAAATCCTGCAGCGTACACCAGCATGTACCTGCATCTGTCCTGCTGCCACAGCTGCTCAGTGTGTGGGCACTGTGGCTTTTGTAGGAGGAATGCATAGATTTTCATGGTATATGATATGTTTTCAGCATGAAGAAGGTGCCGCCATTTAAAGGAGAGGCTATGAAGTATTAGATCTTTTTATCAAATTCCCCAAAAAACATTTGTATAGCCTCACAAATAGCTTGTGTCCAGCTAAGGTTGTCTCTGTTAATGTGTTTAAAACACAGGTTCCCAAACTTTTGAGCCACAACTCCCAAGATGACACGTATTGGTGTTTGTGACGCTCCCTTCCAAGATGAGTTATTAATTAAATATCAGACGGGACCTGCAGGATCCACTTTGTATTAGGCTCAAAAATGGTCTGCATAAATAAGGAAGATTAATGTGGATTTATGCATTAATGTGTTAAAGAATTAAGATGTTATATTTAGATCTGTCCCTTTAATGGTTTAATTTTGACAGTCATGATAAAAGTCCCAAATGTGTTTGGTAAACATTGGTTATATAGTTTTCACAATTATCTGGCAACCCACTGAAATGATCTCACGACCCACATGTGGGTCCCGACCCACAGTTTGGGAACCACTGCTGTAAATCATATTAATCAGAGATGGATATATCACAGTTTCTTTGTCAATTCCCATTTTCCTGTCGGAATCTTTAATCAAGTTCACCAGCGCTTCTCCTCCAGCCACGTACACTGTAAAAAAAAACTAGTTCTGGCTACTTGAAAAAATTATGCAAACTCGTTGCCTAGAATATTTTTAGTTTGTTGAACTTTTCTCAACTTGATCAGTTTGATTTTACTGGATGTTCATGAGGTTGTGGAAGAAACTCGTTTAGATTAATTTCACATTAATTATAAGCGATGCTTCAGGAAATGTTTAATTTCAAGTTCATCTTACTTAAAGGGATTCTTTCCCCCATGCATACTGACTACACTGCACACACCTACCCCAACACGTTAGCACACTGACCTCCCCTCTGCGTGCGAGGTAAGACAGTATTCTTACCACACCTAATC
>JBBDHI010000003.1:21455792-21466322 GCA_037177115.1 Craterocephalus stercusmuscarum
AAGACAAATGAAATTAAATGTAAGTAATATTTATGTACATGAAAAGTACATAAAACGTTATGAGATACTAATGAGTTGGAAGACCTCAAATATAATGTCGTTAAAACAGAAATCCAGCATATTGTATCATGTGAGAAACTGGTGCCAGGAAAAGTCAGCATTATGTATTTTGTATTTGTATTATGTAGTTTTTAATAGTTTTATTGTGGTACTCCATTATCCATTTTTAATAGTTTTTATGAGTTTTACTTTGATTTTAAATTACTGTAGAAGGATTCTGTATTTTGTTGAATATCACATAGCTGTATCTTGAGGAAGGCAGCTTTCCATTCAGACTTGGGAAAAGAGTTTGTTGGAAACCATTTTTCTTTGAACCGGATCCCCTGTGTGAGTGCTGATTGTTTTGTACCATTTTTCTTTTTTTCCGCTCTTTTATTTGAATGTTGATCACCAAATTTCCTTATGGTGACAAAGCTGAAGCCAAAGTGTGTATATGAGACAATACATGTGTTTTATGTGCTGCAAGTGTTTGTGGAATTCTGACCTTTTAGCCTCTATTCTTCTCCACGATGCTCGGAAGTAGGTGAAATTGTGCCAAAAAGTCTTTCACTAACAGGAAATGCCTCATAATTGTCTTTGGAATGCATAGATTGGGTAATTTGATATACACCATCTATTTTAGACATGTTTTCCTTGTAAGTGTGTCTCATCTTAATTAAGTTCAGCTTTATCTGCCCATCGCAATTTCAAACAGAAATGTAACCTAAAATGTTTTACAGGGTAAATAATAGCCATATAAGTTTATCTCTGCAGAACATTTTAAACAACCTCAGTTAACCAAAGTGTGATCAAATAAAAACAAATTGAAGCATAGAAATAAAATCATCAGTCACAGAAATAAGACATCAGGTAAAATGGGAGTAGCCTACATTATATTACGATAAATTCTAAGATGTCCTGATCAACTAAACTAAAAACCATTGAAAAGTCATAAGTTTCAAGATTTATGTTTTTAAATCATCCAAGGTTTGGAAGCTTGTATGAACTAGTAGGTCGTTCCACAGATCAGGGGCCACCGCTGAAAAGGCCCCATTACGTCTGGTTTGAGTCTTGAACTTGGAAAGTATAAGTTTGATGGGTTTGTAGATCTGGAATAGAGCGGCAGTCTGTCCATTGTGTACCCTGCCTCTCACCTGATAGCAGCTGGTTTAGCCTCCAGGCCTCCTGCAGTCCTGTTAGATTATAGAGGAATAGCAGATGGATGGATGGTTTGGAAGGTTCAAGTATGAAGGTTCAGGAGTTAAACCCTCCAGCAAAACTTTACAGTTCTTCCTGTGTTATCCAGAGGCGTTCCCAGGCCAGAAGGGATATATTTATAATCCCTCCAGTAAGTCCTGGACGTGCAAACTGGCTCCTGAAACAAATTGAATACTAGTACATGTACAATATGATTGTGGCGTTTCGTTTCTGTCAAAAGGCAAAATGCTGCATTTTGTAATGCCTGCAGGAAATAAAGTGCTACAGATCTAAACCACTAAAGAATTTCATTAATCTAATTTGGAAGTGATTGAAGCAAAAATTGCTGAGTCAAAGTCACAGAGGAGCCTTCATTGATAAAAGCTCATCTTGAAATACAAACTAATCTGTTTGCCAAACTGCATCAAGAGCTCTTACAGCAGGACGACAGTAAGAATGAAAGCCAATTTAATAGAGCAAATCTAAAGATTAGTGTTTGAAAGACAGCTGGAAAACAGGTTAAAATAAATAGTGTGTGCCAGTTATTGAAAGTACAGCATAGATTTGTTTTTTGTGTTTTTCCTCAGTGTGTGTGAAATCACAAAGTTTTTGACCTTTGAGGGTCTCTTACGTGGCGCAGACAGACGGTAACAAAGACTGCACACACACTCTGGAACCTCGCAGTGGTGTGAAGTCGTCATGAGTGTGAGTTCAGCCTGTCTGACAGCTATGTTAACAAACACAGGAAACCTTAATTCCCAGAATCAGGAAAGGAGTCTGTGGTGTGAAGGTGGTGCTGAGGAGAATTGGCGTCAGACGGTGACTCAGGACAGCAGACGGCCATGTGTTGACACTGATATGACAAGTCGATACTTTACTCACTGAGATGTCAGCCTGGAGGGGTTATAGCAACAGAAAAGTTAGGACATCCCACCAGATGAGCCATCTGGCGCCACATGACACCCTTCAAGCTTTGGGGTAGACTGATGACGTACTCAGCGCATAGAGGAATCCCAAGCATTTAAGCTTCAAATAGGTAGCCGTGACACAAAAACCTGATTACAGAACCGGCAGATAGCATTCAGGTCTAAATGCTCCTCAGCGGGCCTTGAAGACACTTATGGCAGACAATGGATGTTTTCTGTAACAGACATGACTTGACCCGGCATTCCCTCTGATATAAAGAATCAGATACAGCACCATTTAGTTCGATAAGTTACTAATCAAGGCCCTTGGGATTTAATTCTGTTAATGTAGCGTTAAACTACTTTGAAGACAGAAAGTTGACCTGTTCTGGACTACCTAGGAAGGTTTCTAACATCTAAGTATCTGGCTGTATTTTAGCCTTGATCCATTTACAGCTTTTTTTAAGCCAAAAGCAGCATTCATTATCAGCCGTTTTACAGAAAGGAGCGAGCGTTATGATCGTATTCACTGTTCTTATTGTAAATACTGTGTAAAGAAGAGCAAACTGTTGATATTCTCAAAGGGACACAGCGGTCACACTGTATAACTCAGAGATGCTGCTCTTTAGTTCTCGTTCTATTGATAAATTCCTAACAAAATTCACAATCCTATGTCAATTTTTTTACAAGAATATTTTTGTGTGTCTCTTTTTCTTAGGTTGCTGTGAAGTCGATCAGAAAAGAGAAGATCAAGGACGAGCAAGATCTGGTGCATATTCGCAGAGAAATAGAGATCATGTCCTCGCTGTGTCACCCACACATCATCACTATATACGAAGGTACGTATTCAAGAGTTCAGCTGTCTTTGCTGACTGTTTTGGGGGAGGCTGAAGCTGGACTGCACAGTGGGAAAAATGTGACACCCGGCGAAACGCACATCTCAATCGGTCTCTGTTTGACGTTCGGAGTTGAGTCACGCAAGTCTTTGTGCGGAGGGCTTGATGCTCGGTTACATAAGCACTAGTACGCCGTTGTAGCGCTGCAAGATAATGTGCAGAGCCTCGTGTCGTCCAGTCTCATGCCTGATGAGATGGTCATTATCAGTGTTTCTGCGTTACAGTGCATGTTTGTTGTTGTACAATTATCCTGATGGCTTGTTTAGCCAAGTCATTACAGTTTTTACAGTTTTACTAGAGAAACGTTAATCATGACACAGTGTGTATGGAGACAGTGCAGAGGGTTTGAAGTAAGATCCTTTTCTTTCTTTTTAGTATTTGAGAACAAGGACAAAATTGTGATAGTGATGGAGTATGCCAGCCGAGGGGATCTATACGACTACATCTGTGACAAGAGGGCTATCTCTGAACGGGAGGCCAGACACTTCTTCAGGCAGATCGTATCTGCTGTGCACTACTGCCATCAGGTAAGGCCGTTTTCCTCACATCAGCAGCATTTAAAGTTGATTACTGAAGCTAGGATGTAGTCTTCGTATAAACTTCAGCATATGAACCCTGTCAGATCTTCAGCCATCGCTCCATCTGCCATGTCATACCTAATGACACAGCGCCACATTTGCTTGTTTCTTTTGTTTGTAGGACAGTGCCACCTCTACAGTTACCTAATGAATATTATTCACTATTATCCTGCTGCTGTGAGAACGATGCAGGGGGAAATGAGCAGTTAGTCTCTACAGACCTTGCATTAGGGCTGAAGGCCAACTATCCAAAGACACACGCATGGTCTCACGGTTTAATGAGGGTGTGAGGGACTGAGCCAATACACAACAATCAGTTGTTCCTGAGGGCCAGAGCTGAGTAATTACAAACATTAAGAGCCCACTGTATTTTAGCGTGGTTATGCAGCACTTTGCACTGCATTTAAAAGGTTTTCTACACAGTATTTACTGAGTGAATGGCCCTGCCATAAACTGTGCAAACCAGCTGCAATAATTCACTTTTACATGGTGCTGATGTATTGTTAAATATTTTACTTTCCATGCTTACGCAACATAGAAGGCTACACCCTTCACTAAAAGTTTCTCTACGATTTGCGTTTTTTTAGGACTCAAATCTGACACAACCATGAATAATGTGTCCGTTACAAGTGAACAGTATGAAAGCTGCAGCTGACCTGCATTTCTGAGAGCAAAACAAATGCAAACTGGTTTGAGTCAAAGGCATGCCCCCCTGCAGAGACGAGGACAATGAAGCATAACTCGTGTACCAGAAGAAAATGTTCAGTTTGAAAACAATGTGGTTGAATCCAGTAAAAACTAATCCTTTTATGTAATAAAGAAAGTTGTCAGTAAACATTGCTGATCTATCTTAAAAGCATGCAAAAGATAAAACTGTTGTTTCTCCCTCCTAGAACGGAATAGTACACAGGGACCTGAAACTGGAGAATATTTTACTAGATGCCGACGGCAACGTGAAGGTATGCACAATGACACAATTTGCTGCACGCACGGGCCCACAATCATTAGAGATGTTTGCATTTGATTTCTTTTAATAAGAAATAACTTCACATTCCCACCACGTTGAAGGTATAAAATCTTTTTGGAGGAAAATTTGCTAAGTAGTTTGTTTACTGAACAGAACTAAAGAAAAACAATGATGTGCTATGTTTGCTCTTAAATAATCTCTTTGACCTTTTGTTCTTGCAGATAGCAGACTTTGGGTTGTCAAACCTCTACCATAGCGATGTATTGCTTCAGACTTTCTGTGGCAGCCCTTTGTACGCTTCCCCAGAGATCGTCAATGGACGGCCATACCATGGGCCAGAGGTGGACACCTGGTCCCTTGGTGTGCTGCTGTATACACTGGTTCATGGCACCATGCCGTTTGATGGCCACAACCACAAGAAGTTAGTCCAGCAAATCAGCACTGGAAACTACCGGAAACCCACCCACCCTTCTGGTGAGTTTTAAGCGTCTCTTTGGAGTAAAAACATTGGAACTCTTGTTTTTTATGAGCAAGACGTTAAGTAGATTTCCTCCTGCTTCTCTTTGTCAGATGCTTGCGGACTCATCCGCTGGATGTTGATGGTAAATCCTGAGCGCAGAGCTACAACAGAGGAGATCGCTGGACACTGGTGGCTCAACTGGGGCTACCATCAGCCGTTGCTGTGTGAGAGAAAGAGCAGCGTAGCAGAACAGTCCACTTTGCCAGCAGCTACATCACATCCCACCGGGCTGGCTAGTGTTGCTAGCTGGCTGCGCCGTACATCCAGGCCCCTGCTGGAAAATGGCTCCAAGATGCGCTGCCTGCTCCGGCCGCAGTCCGGCGGAGGCGACATAGTCAGACAGCGCTCTCTGCGAAGGTCTCGTAAAGAGAATAATGTCTCCCAGACAGTTCATGAAGGAAGCACAGACTCTCGGCCTTTCAAGGGTATTCTAAAGAGACGCAACAGCGTGAAGCAAAAAGCAGTGAGCGACAGCCCTGCCACAGGGTTGGTGGATCCGCAGAGCATTTTGGGTTTGTCTACTCCAGCTAATGCCCCTTCATCTGCACTGCCACCTCGCAAAGGCATCCTAAAGAAGCCTGCAGAGCAAGAGTCAGGGTATTACTCCTCTTCTCCCGAAAACAGTGACTCCGGTTGGGTGCCACCACCTAAAGAGTGTCCCTCGGCCCCGACCTGTAGGAAGGGCATTCTCAAGCGTAATGGAAAGTTTTCCTCAGGTGGGCTACAAGAGTTTGGCTCTCTGGACCAACTGGGAGCTTCTTTACCCCGAGGGGGCACCCGGTCGAAACCAAGCGGGGCCATCAGTGAGGACAGCATTCTGTCTTCTGAGTCCTTTGACCAGCTGGATCTCCCAGACCACGTGAGACCTCCAGCACAAATGGAAAAACCAGCCAAGGCCAGCATGAGAGGCTCCGTCTCTGCAGACAACCTACTGGACATCGTTGAAGATGGCATTCTGGCAGAGGGGATGCTGCGGCCGTGGGGCTGTTATGAGGCCGGCGTGGCCGACAGTGCCTTTTCTATCACTGACTGCGACAATGTCACAGAAGCTTATAAACAGGCCATGGTTATACGGGGAGCTGCAGCGAGCTGAGGGCCAGTAATTGGAAAAGGAAAACTGACTCTTCCTGTAACTTTTTTTTAATACTTGCACATTGACATTTCCACAGTACCAAAAAGGGAGGAGATGTGTCGTTGGACATCAGATTGTATTTTATTTGACTGTTAAATTCAAATTTGTGATAATTAGAATGATTAAGCTCTTAACTGGAATGAAAGAGGCCAAGAATCATGAGATGGCACAGTTGATGAATAACTTGAAAATGCCCATTTCAAAGAATCTCAGGAAAAGAGAGACTGGTCCATCCAGAGCTTGAATTTTCTACATGAGAGCTTTCCCTTATAGAGTATGTATTTAATGAAACACAAGTGAAACCAAAACACCGGTTTAGAGACTATATACCAGCAGAAATCAGTAAGAAACCATTTTCTACATAATGTTAAATAGTCTGGAGTTTGAAGATGGCCTTTTTTTCCAGGTTTATGGCAGCAGAATACTTTCAATGCACAGTCTATGCCGTTTATTACTGACAGGGTGGCTTGAGAAAGTTGTTTACTCTTGCAATTTAGCTTTGTGATCATTGTGTAGAAGAAAAACAGCAATATCATCAGATTCAAAGTTAGGATTAGGTCTTTCTTCTATCAAACAGGAGCCTTTACTGTGTTTGAAGAGATGTGGAATACATTTCATACACCAAAGACTACACTTGCTAATGTTATTAGATCTTTTTCTATATTTATAAAGAAAAAAACCTAGCAAAAGGTGCCAAGTTGATTTTTTTGTTTGTATGTGACTGGAACTTCAGCTCAGAAAGTTTGGTTAATGACTTGAATAATAATTGTAACTAAAGGCGCAACCAGTAGAACCTGCTTTCACTTCCAAGTCTGCGCTGAGACAAAGGCACAGGCGACGGCTGACTCCATGTTTGCAGGTGGAGCTCAAACGTCACTATTATTAGGAAGTGAACAGCAACATATGGATATTTTGTCATTTAACAGGGGCTTTCCCAGTATTTCGCTATCCTGGATGGTGTCATCCATGTCACTACTGATGAAACTTGATAATCATAGCTATCCACATGACTTTTTAAACCCTGACTTGTTTGTCAAATGACTACAGCTCACCGCTGTGGACTAAATTTATGAGTGTTGGACATGTTGTGTGAAGCCAGTGTCTAAAAGAACTTGCGTGTCATGAAAACCTAATAATAGATTTTTGATGTCATTTGGGAATTAATTTTCATATTTGAGCTCATGACTAAGGCGGCACAGGGCAGCTCATATAAATTGCAAATATGAGGCTGTTCAGAAGCTGGTAGGTAAACTTTTTTCCCCCCCAGAATACTATTTAGAGTTTAATTCTGGTGGGAATTGATCACATGCAGGCTAAAGAAATATTTAGCTTCAGCTGGAAGTTATGGTGAAATCTGGATTGTGGCAGACTCTAAAGGACTGCACAACTCTGTCACTGATAACTGATCATTTATTGAAGTTTGACAGAATAAATGTACAAATCCCGAAAGAAAGAAGTCATTTGATGTGTATGTGGGCATGACATTACTATTTGTCTTTCCTTAACAGGCAGATTGCATACACGCCGGTTCAGTTAATACATTTTATATCCACAATGAATACCATGTTTGCCAAAGCCTCTGGCCTGTTATTTGACTAATCTACACCGAACTGACTGGAATGAGAAAAAATTCAATAAAAACCATCAAAGAAGTAAATGTTTGGCTATGTTGTTTGTGACTTCGAAACATGTTGTATATTGGTGAATATATTTAAACTGCTCATGGCTGCCCATGGTGTGCTGAGAAATAGATTATAATTTAGTATCATAAAAAGGCTCAAGTATTGATAAACTATCTAAATGTAAACTTTCCAAAGTGCTTGAAGCAATTTAAAAAGCAAAACCAGCAGAAATAGAACATATATCAAAGGCATTCAACACATTAAGGTAAAACTTGTAAGAAAATGTAAAGTTACATTTTTATACTTTTGCTTCTTCAATCATTTGCTTAAAATTTATGGCAGGGTGGGGTGTTTCAGCTCGATTTCCCGAGGTGGCTTTAAGACAACATCCTGGATGTCAGCAGGGGTGTAGCTGATCCCTGGACTGGCTTCTTTTGACCTGCCAACACTATCCTGGAAACATGAGGGCAGGCTGAGCTCCAACACACTCCCCAGCAGCTCATAGCAGTGGAGAACGGTGCTCTGTTCAGGGACAAATAAAAAATGCAAGCAAGGACTTTTGAATGGTACTGAATAGAATAATTCAACATTTTATCACAAAATCTTTAAACATGGACTTTAAAAGTTTTTATCTTTATACTATTTGGACACAATCCTGGTCATTATTGACAGGGCAAAGTCAAAGTGATATGAGAGCTAGTTAAACATTACCCTTACCGCATCTGCAGCCAAAAGATTGGTCCAAATCTTCATCACTGAATTTAAGGAGACGGTGTTATCTATCACCCTTAGCCTCCGCATGGCAGCGCTCACACAGGCACATGCAACAGTAGATGGCAAGAAGTCTAAAAATCTGCAGTCTGCAGAGAAGTAAGGAAGATTTTTACTTAAAACTTCCTCGTTCTGAGGACAACATTGACCTTTATTTCTTGATCATTTAAGCTATTTAGTCAAGGTTACTTGGCAGAAAATAGGATTGATGGCAGCTTTGTAGACACGCCCTGAAGGACAAAGGCAAGCTCTCAGAGGCAGACATTTCCCAAAACCTGAAAATCTGATATCCTGATTGCTGCAGGGAGGCGAAACGTTGAGACAAAGACATTATTGCTCAACGCCTTTCTGAATGGTTTAAAATTTTTAGGGCTGGCAATTGTCTTAATCTTAAAATGCTCTGTAATGTTATAGTCTGACTGAAAAAGAGCAAACTGACTGTATCCCTGTGACCTGTTGCCTCTGGCAGCACCACAGAGATTCGTGGGAAATCAGCCAGTTGAATAGTGGGACGCTGGTCTTTCACGGCAGACAATGCAGGATTACACAAACTCAGCTCTCTGTCTCCAAAATGAACTGCTGACACGTCGTAATCAAAGTGACGTCTGCTGCTGACCAACGCTTCACTGCATAGAAAATCATTTTAAACAGTTACATTTATTACTCATTTATTTAAAAACTGCCTTTATAATTCAGCTGAACAAAACGCAAAAAATGGTTTTACTGCACAATGAAACAATGTACTGTTTAAACACAGAATTTAACACATTTATTGCACTTCCTTTGGGGAAAACTTCATATGTAGGTAACAGACTTATGTAACTTACCCATGGCTGCAAGGGCGATATAGGAGTGAACATGCCTGCGCATGTTACGTAGCTGTGAGGGCTGAACAAAGGGGAGAGCATGAAGAATTGGCTCCAGGAAGTCAGAGGGCACCACAGAGGCCAGACACCAGTCTAACCTGGACACCACGGTCACCTCCCACTGCTGCAACACACACATTCCTCTAAAGCAATCCACCATCACAATCCCACTGCAGGAACTTTCACACACACATGGCCACAGGTTATTGGCACCCTTGGCCCTTACTGACGCTCAGGAAGAACACTCTGTTCATCTGAGAAGTGTTGGAATTAAAAGCCCTTTTGTCATGCATGCCTGCATGATTTTGGCTCTTTCAGTGAATAAATTAAAGACGCAGTGGAAAAACTGACTCCTTGCTTCCAAAAT
This sequence comes from Craterocephalus stercusmuscarum, assembly GCA_037177115.1. Classification (NCBI taxonomy): domain Eukaryota; kingdom Metazoa; phylum Chordata; class Actinopteri; order Atheriniformes; family Atherinidae; genus Craterocephalus; species Craterocephalus stercusmuscarum. The sequence continues at coordinate 21,465,653 of JBBDHI010000003.1, forward strand.
AAACTAGAACTCTTACAGATAACATGGTTTGCATAATATTTTAGACTTTTGTCTTCACATTGAGCTATGGGCATCTTCCATCCATCGGTCATAGGGAATGCTGCCATTGTGTGCTTAGTATTGAGCATGGACATGTCTGAACAGCTCAAAAAAACAAAAGGTCCTAGGATAATGTCCTTTAGACAGATGAACAAAAACAGATTCTTGTTAAATTACATCCAAAGAATGCACATTAAAAAAAGACAGGCTTTATGTATTTAAAATGAACCAGCATCTAACTTTCTGTCTCACTGAATGAACATTCTGGTTATTATTTAGTTAATCTGGAAACAATAAAGTCAAGAGATAACGCAGACTATGTATCTGTTTTTGTTACATGCATACACATTAGTGTACTGTATAGACTTGTACATTAAGTGTTTCGTGGGAGCTGAATAGAATTATATTAATGGGTAATGGTGAAGGGGTGAGTCTTAACAAGTTTTTACTTCTACCTACTCCTTTTTGACTGTCTTTGTTGATATTTTCAAGTTTATTTGTTTGTTTCTTTGAATTTCTTTGAAAATTGAAGAAGAAGAAGAAGAATAAGAAGAATATGTATTTTCTTTCAAGTGTATAATAAGAAATTACGTTTGTAAATTTTGTAGGCCTATATGTTACTCTTTAATGT
>JBBDHI010000003.1:21493239-21508927 GCA_037177115.1 Craterocephalus stercusmuscarum
GGTATTACTGGGAAAATTAGAAAATGCTGGAAAGGTTGTTTTATTCAGATGATTCACATATTTTTTTATATACAGATGCAATATTTTACTTTCAGAGGAAATCAAATTTTCTGTGTTTTATTTTTAGGTTTTCTGAAGCTGCAAATCCTGATCAGCAAAATCTAAACAAATAAAAGCTAAAATATATTGATTTGCATCCTTTTTGTCTATATTTAATCTTTGAAATTAAGTTACAGAAATGCATGCACTTATTCAGAATATTCAAATCAAGTTCTACTTCAGTACAACACAAACATGGCTCTAAGTGTTGGAGTCACCATAAAATAGTAGTTTGAGAAAGCAATACCTAGAACTTTGGCATAATTTTTCAGTGAAGCGCTTACTAACAATGGTTAATTTTGCATCCAGTTTGCATCAAACTTGTACTCTGAGCTCTCTTCAATGTAGACTCTATTCTTATCTGATGTGGTGTGTAAAGTAAAATGTCATGTAGCATCCTGAAGCAAAGGTTGTGAAGGGCAGTTTGACAGCCTCAGGACCATAACAGCTCTAGAAACGTGCTCAATAAAATGTTGTGTCATCAAATTACTGACATTAGTGTAAAAGATGAGCAAAATGCTTCATATGGCAACTACAGTTACAAATGGATGGTGGCCATCAGTCGCCAAACTGAAGCTAGACATTAACATTTAAAATGTATGCATGTGTACTGTCTTCCTACAGAAGGCGTTGCTTTTACCAAACAATGCTCTAGAAATTATCAAACAAAGCAGATGCAGTAGATTTAAAGATCAGTGGTTTTCACTTTACACAGAGTTGCTTGTCCATTCAGAGCCACCATAGTAAAAATGGCAGCTGCCATGTGTGAGGACTCACTGCAAGTTGCACATTCTAAGATAATAAAACTATTATTTTAGTACAGTGATTAGATACCAAGAGAAACACGATTTTTAGATTATTAATACATTTTTCAGTCATCCAAATTTGATGTTTTTCTCACACTGCACCTTTAACTTGTGGTAAGGCGAGCTAGCTAGCTACAGGTGTTTGCTGACTTTGTAGTCCTCACTTGTCTGTGGTACCATGTTGGTTTAGGGCCTAGTTTATGGAAATCTTACAAATTTGAAGACGACAACTGGACTTCTTTTCTTGGTTCTTTAAGATATTTTATGTTCTATCCAAAAGGTTTTATATGTTGGGCACTGACTGATGACCTCCCTTATCTTAGCTCTGCTTTCCTGTCCAGCTGCCTGGGATGTTTTCTGAGCTAATTTAAGTCAGTTCTGGGTTGACAAGTGAAAAAATTAAAAACAATCTAGAATTTAAAACATTACATTGTATTCTGTTCTGTTCTACGATTCATGTAAGAAATCCTAAATGATTATCAGAGAAACAACTTCAGCACGTTATGAAATTATTGTCACACATTAACGTTTCAAAAGGCTTTAAAATCCAGGTAAATTATATTTTTACCTGAATGTCCCTTGCTCTCTCGTAGGACTGGTAAGCCACCTTTTCCTCCATGCTAGCAAGCTCCTGTTTAAGATTGGTCATCTCATTCTGGTGCAGTTCTGTCAAATCATTGAGTTGCTCTTCAAGCCGTTCATACCTGAAGCAACAGGACAAGACACAAAGCGTTTATATATTCATTAAAAAAAATTAAGATTATTAAACATTTTTTAGTCAAACCTTGTCTGGTGCTCAGTTCTTTGCACCACATCTGTCCAATAACTTTAGATTTTTTTTAGATAATTCAAATTGAAATGAGCAGTGAATGCGCAGAGTAACTTTCATTACAATGAACATGGATGCTGCTGAAATCTATTTTTCAATCATCCTAGAAGCTCTGCACCCCAGTCAACTCGCCTGTTCAGCGAAATAATCTTTCTTTTTAAATCTAAGTGCATGTGAGTGCTTGGTTTAAAAGATTTTCTTCTTATGTGGGAACAAATTGATGCTTAAATCCATAGAAAGGATATAAATGTATTGAGACTAACGTACTGCTTCTAAAAATACAGAAAGCCGGATACTTTTATTTGTTAACACACAGAAAGTTCTGGATGTGATGTGATGCAGGGTCTGTGTTGTTGGATCTACCTGTATCTTTCTTCTTGCAGACATTGCGTCATGTAGGAGTAGTCACTCTGCAGCTGGCCCTTCATGTCCTCGATGGCGTCCTCCATGTGCGTCTGGCTGGCTTTGATCTCTTGCAACCCCTCAAGTAAAGAATCCCATGAACTGTGCATGTGATGATGGTGGTGATGGTGCCCGTCCAGCCGGGGGCTCCCCATCGTAGGTCCTAGCATCCCCCCTCCTCCTCCAGCTCCACCAGAATTACTGCCCGCTCCGGAGCCGGATGTTGCACTGGAGCACTCGTCGTCGCTGCCGTACTTTGGACTGGAAACTAAAGTGGCACTTCCACTCAGGGCCCGGGGTGTGGGAACGTCTTCAGAGTGGCCCCCGACTCCGTCCTCAAGTGTATCCTTCAGGTGAGCGATGTTATCAGCGCTGCCAAACTTGTTTCTGATGAGACTGGCGAACTCTCTCGGTTTGGAGACCACGGCCGTGTGGCTGAGGGCCGACACTCCGCCTTTGACCCCTTCAACTACGCCACCTCCGAAACCGCTTATCCCAGCACGAACGTTGGCTCCCACGTCCTTTAATCCCTGCTGCATGTCCCGCAGGACATCTTTGGGCTGCCGGGCCGGTCCATTCTGAAGAGAGTGAAGAGAAATGAGGAAGCAGAGAAGCAGAGGATCTCAAATGTAGGGAAGAGGTGATCAGGTAGAGGGGACAGAACCGTGGGGAGACAGATGAGGAAAGCAGGCTCTGTAGAGATTTAGGTGAGACACAGGATGATGCACCGGTATAAATAGGTGTTTGGAGTCATTAGTCTATTTTTGGACACAGCTGTGCTCACAGATAACTAGAGCCACTCACTAGATGATTAAAAACAAGTCACGACTAGGGCTGGGCGATATGAACCAATTTTCATGTCATGATATTTTTTTCCTTAATCACGATACACGATTTATCACGATATATCACAATATGTCACAATAGAAGCTTTTGTGGTCAAGTAAACAAGAGACAGTTCAAATTTACAGCCTTAAGTGCTAAATGAGATGTTATGAAGGATCAGAAGCGCACATGCATTAAAATATTTAACTAAAATTAAAACACATTGGTGGAAAACAGATTTCGGACACCCTTAAAAATGTCCACAATCACAAATATTTTCAGATTAAAGAATTGAAAGGGCTTTTTTCAGGGTTTGTTGCCTATTTTTGCTGTGGCTGTAAAAAAGAAACTGCATTTAAATACATAAAAGTGATTCTTAATGCACTATTTTGAACAAGTAAATTAAACATGTATTTATTGTTTTATTGTTTTTTTATTCTTTTGTATGCATTCTAGTCTATCTTTTGCTTATATTCTACAGCGCTTTGGTATAATGTTCTGGTTTTAAGTGTGCTAAGAGAAAATGGACCGGAATAGATTTGATCTTTTACCAAATGCATGGGGTGTCCAAAAACTTTTCCACCACTTTTTATGCATGTTAAAATAATAAAAAATACTTTTCAATAAGCACAACAAAGATACAGTTGTGCAAAATACTAAAAAAAAAAAGAAAGAAATATATTTTTTACTCAAAACAAGCTAACTCGATATAAACGATATTCTCTTACTCCATATCTTGTGTGACAAAGTCTCGATATATCGGAAAATCTCGATATATTTCCTAGCTTTAGTCATGACAGAAGAAGTGACACGTTATCTCTTACCTGCTCGATCTCTTTTAGCTTCTTGTGATAGTGCTCTAGCTTCTTGTGCAAGTGTGCGATGGTCTGCGCTGACTTCTGGTTCTTCTTCTCAAACACCTGCTTGATCCTGGATGCCTGCTGTTTGTCGGCGTTGTGGGCTAGCTTCAGATATTCGGCCACATTGTCATCACGGGCCTCCTGCTCCACGCGGATTTGCTCTGTCACCTTTAGGATCTTCTGCTGCAGATGCTCCAGAGCGGCACGCGTCCGCTGCGGCTCAACGGCCGCTGAACCCTCGGCCCCCGCGGCTGTGACCCCGGACGACGCTGCCGCTGAGCCGTCCACACTAATGTTGCTGTCAGAGCCACCATGGCTGGTGGTGGAAGGTAGACCTAGAGTTGCCACCTCGCTCTTATCCAGCTGAGGGGAGAGGAGAGCAGGGGGCGGGGGGGGGGGGGGCGGTCAGGGGTGCATGCGGCTACAGATACACACAAATTCACACAAACTGGAGAGTTAAAACTCCGCTTATGAAAATGGGCCATCATAATGAAGTTATGGTGTTATTCACAATGTTTTTTTTTTTTCATTTAAGAATAGGTACTAAAGGGAAATAAAGATGAGGAATGTTTAGATGAGCCTTGAATGAAAGCTGCCAACACAAAAAAATTGATTGATCCGAAATAATTTATTTCAGAAATCATTTAAATATTCAAAGGTTTGGGCCCCCATGGTCACAATAAGTTTTAATATGAATATTCAAGAAAGCCAAACATTAAATTAAAGTTAAAATATTCTTTTAGACATTTGAAGCGAGATAAGTGCATTATTTTTGGAAAGAAAAGGAGCATTATGACATTGTATATCTGAGCAATCTGATAACTTACCAAATTCTCCCTTAATGATCTTGTAAGGTTTATGGATTGTTCTCAGTCATTGTCACAAAAGGCCCACAGAAGCTAGTTTTAAAGATAATCTGACTCCTCAAAACTTAATAACCAGCAGCGATGGACTCCTCTAATCAGCTGCTAATGTCCACAGTGCAATAGAGGAGCCTTTTCTGGCGGCCATTTCCTCAGTTTATAATGTAACTATGGGATGCCTGTTAAAGGGAATGATGGAGGTCAAGCTGGGTTCTGCAAAACCAAGAAAACAGTCATAAACAACAGCTTGTTCAATCATAAATGCAAGTTAGTTAAAATCCTAGTTTGACTGCAGAGGATCTCTAGAAAGATTCAGCTGACCATTTTACTGCGACGCTACGCCAGCACACATATCACCTCAACGACTAAACACATTTGGAAACAAGTCATGTAGACCCCAGATCCCCAGCCTATTTTCCTGTACCTATTTAATAAAATCTTTGGAAGGCGAAGACGGGATCTGTTGGAAAAACTTAAGCTCTACTCCAACTGATAAACACAGTGGTGAGATAATTATGCTTTGGGCTTGTGTTGCACGGAGAGTAATCAGTTCAACTGAATACCAGGAAACAGTGGAAGCAGAGAGTAAACAAACTATCAAAACCATGATGAACCCCTTCAGCCGTCACAAGCTGAATGTTTTGCAGTTGTTCAAAATATTGTGAGCAGAGATGCAACGTGACCCATGAATCCTGCAGAGTAGGAGAGGGTTTTAGCAGAAAAGGCGAGTGAAAAACACTAAATCTAGATCCAAAAGTCTTGTAGCTGCCTACTATTAAAATGAGTCATCTTTGACTTTATGCCATCTCAAATCAGGTCGTCTTTTACACCCTTTGCTATTCATAGCAGCAAAAATTTAGATCAGGGGAGCCCAGACACTGCAAAGCACTATATTCGGATGATATTTCTCAATATCTTCCTCAAGGTTGTTTTTTTTTAAAGACTAGATTACCTGGTACGGGGAAAGAAACAAATGCAATAAAAACGGTTTATCTACACAAACATGATTTTAGTATGTAAGAACTGAGGTTCTCCAGTGATAAACAAAGATCTGCACTTGAGCTCCATGAAAGCGTTTTTCTCACATGTTCATAGGAAATAACTGAGTGGTTGGCCCTATGAAACAGAAGCACAACTATTCAGTTTATTACCCTTGCTGGTGCATGAGGCTATAATTGATTTGGTGGAGAGATCAGAGAGCACACAGTGACCATCCTGACCCAATTAGATGATGCATAATTACAATGCTTCCTCCCCTCCACAGCCTCAGAACCTGAGCATAAAAACAAGCCACATAGAAATATCTTTTATCTAAATCCGTGTCAGGTTAAAACTAAATAGCAAGTCAAAAATCCTGAGAACATGTTGCAGGTGATGAGAAGATGCCAGAGATGTAAAACTGTTGTGTTTTGCCTCATTCTAGCATGAACCTAAACGTGGTTTGCCTTTTCCTAATGGATGAGGATATAATATGTAATCCTATTAAAGAATGAGACCTGTGCTGGCCAATCATTGATCCACAGGGGGATTCCCTGGTCAGTGTTGTATCTGCAAGCTATGTGCAGCTTGACAGATGGGGGGGGGGGTTGTTAATGACCCCCCGCCTCAAAACACTGTAATCAGGCGCTTCAAACATGAGCTGGGGCAGACACTGACACCAAAACATCTCGCGGCGCTGCTCTAATTTCTCTACTGCAGGGATTTATATGCATTTTCTTTGCGTGACAGTGTGACATGGACACAAGCTCGCTGTGCTATTACACATCGGCCAGTGAGAAGCAAAGCAGGCAGTCCGCCCCTCCCCTTCTATTGAAAAGCAGGTTACAATCGTGTTGTAACAGGGTGAAAAAAAAACAAACAAAACAGATGACTGCACTCTTGCTTGTTAGTCATTTCTTGAGCTGGTCAGAGAAAGTGAGATGTTTACGCAGTAGCCAGGCAATTGCTCATAGTATGAGGTGGCGAGGGGGAAGTGCGGTGTCCAGCATATATGGGTGAAAACAGACAAAAACAACAGAGTAACACAAGCAGACAGCCGAGGCTGCCATGTTATCCGAAGACGTCCCCACCGGAGCACATGGGCGATGCTGAGGATGACGGTCGGAGGAGAAGCAGGGCTGATGATGAGGATGGAGATGGCAGATGTCTGTTGCATGAAAATTAGAGGACGGGGTATGCCTGAGCCGTCTTCGCTCGGCCGGAGACACACGTTGACACGAGACACGGCTGATGGGACGCATGGGGACGACACACAGGCAGCACAGCGAGAAATGAAATCAGAAACATTACCATACTGCTTTAATCCAATTTTTGCAGTGCCATCGCAAGTCTGTCTTCGAGGCCCATCCTCCTCCTCCTCCTCCTCCTCCTCCTCCTCCCCCAGTGCTCACCAAGGAGGAGTCCCCCCCACCCACCCACCTCTCCTCCTCCTCAAATATCTGCACCCCAAGCCGCTGTCTGGCGGACTATCACCTCTCTGGATCCTAACGCTCCATTGTTAGTGCCATCGATATCTACAGCCTTCCCTCTCCCTCACACTCTGAGCTACACCCCCCTCCTCCCCCCTCCCCCCTCTCTCTCTCTCTCTCTCTCTCTCTCTCTCCTTTGTGTCATATGTTTCCCCGCCTCCCCTCTGCTTTACTCACTCACAATCTCTCCCCTCTCTCCCTATGTATCTCTCTCTTGGTCGACATGCAAATGCGAGCGATGCTGCCCTATAATGGATGTGGAAGCTGAGGGACAGATGATGGAGGGGAGTGGGCGGGGGATGGGAGAGCTCAGCGCAGGCGTGCAGGTGCTCCTGTGCGGCTGAGGCCAGAGAAGCAGAGGGAGGGAGGGAGGGAGGGAAGGCTTCGGGCTCTATGTCTCCTAAATCCTCAGTAGAAACACATAGAGCCGGCGTGTGCTGCTGTGCGGCTGCAGTGATGTGTTGCCAAAGTACACACAGCTCCCTCCCGCTTCATCTGGCTTCTTCACAAAAGATGAAAGAATTTGGTGTCACAACAACGGGAGCCTGTTAGAGCGACTCGGCACTCGCTCCTTGAAGTTTTATCCGCCCAACTTTAGATGCCTTTGTGCTGCTTGTGCGTCAGTGCGTTTTGTGCAGAGGGATCCCTTAAAACAGATGAAAACCAGCTTTGTCGCTACTTTCAAAGCAAACTTTAAAAGAACTGAAGCTGTGGAGTGAAAGAGGAAACCATACAAGCAGTGGTGGATTAAGGTGATCATGGGCCCCTTGGCTAAATTTGTGAATGGGCCCCCCAGTGTTCCAAAACTTATTTCAACCACAACCCCAAAGATAACATGTTCACACCACCCTATTACGTGATACCTCCAGTGGGTCGTCCTGCAGTATCCTCCGGATAAAAGGCTTTTAAACAGAATTAAGGAGGATGAAGTTCTGGTTCACCTAAATGTGCTAAATCAGTTTTTCTAGCTGAGAGAATACCAAATTCAGATTTTCAATATAACCTGAGTAATAGCCTTCTTGTTCAATTCAATTCAGTTCAACTTTATTTACCGCCAATTCACAACAAAGTTATTCACATCAGACAATCAGTTTAAGCCAATCTGATTGTCATACATTCATATATACCAGCCAATTAATAACAAATAGACTATGTCAGGAAACCAACAGACTGTTTACACATTAATATGCTCAGAAGTTAAGATTCTCATTTCACAGATTCATCTCTGGATTAATGGCCTCACTCAACAGCCATGATATAATACCCACATGTATTTGAAAATGGCAACATGCAGGGAGACAGAAGAAGTAGACTGTACCAGAATAAAACCAAAAACCAGCATACTGACAATTAGCTGCTTTGTTTTTGCTATTTTTTAAATTGGCCAGAGGGTTTAGGTTAAAGATCTTCTGGCCGATAGTGGCCCCCTACACATGTGGGCCCCTGGGCTGTAGCCTAGGTTACCCTGTGCATTAATCCACCCCTGCATACAAGTCTAGTATGGTTGTATCGATACCGATACCAGTATCAGTATCGTTATGGATACCACTCTAAAGTACAGTTGATTCATACCAGGAACCGATCCCAATTTATCACACACAATGTTTATTCTTACTTGAAATGTTAGCTATGTTGTCATCTATATTTCATTCTTTATTTATTTCATTTGATGATGTTTGATTCGTTTGATGTAAAAAGCAGAAAATAAAATGAAACCTGTCTTCCAATTCATTGCATTTTTTTTGTTTGGTAGAAGTGTTGTGTGGTATTGGTTTCCTTTATCGGCAAGTTCTCAGATTCAAGTATCGGTATAGTATCGTATCGGTTTGGAAAAAAGTGGTATTCCTGCACCCCTAATAATACTTATTATTTGTACCCGGATGTTTCTTCTCAAAGATCAGAAAAAAACTACAAAACACAGAAAAATAATTTGAGATTTTATTTAATTTGAATTCTCATCATCAGACACATTCTAGATTAAAATAAAGGCATAATATCGCACAATAAATAAGGATAGATTCACTTGTAGTTCTTAACAGAAAACAACAAACAAAAAAAAAAAGGACCGGTGCTCAAGCATCTATTAACAGAAGTGCATTCATTGTTTGGGGAACTTTCTCAGCTTCAGTGGCAAAGTTGTCAGTATGTAAAGGATTAACAATACAGTGACCTCTTCTCACACTCGTGCAGATTATCCATAGCAGCAGGATTTGCCAGAACAGACACAAATGTCATGAACAAACATGCAGTTTGTCTGATTCATTGCACTGTGCCTCCATATAGAAAACAATAAAACCTGTGGCCTTAGCTTAGTGAATAATACATTTGAGCACTTTCTTCTGATTGTCCTTAACGGAGCTGAAAAACTCATCTATGCAAAGGCACTGGGTACGTGGTGCCTCATAAACACCACCAGCAGATTTATGTGCAATACTGCAGTGTTCTAATGAATGTGCTACTAAACATTGCTGTGTTAAACTCTATAAATACATTTATTCTATAAACTATATATCTATGTTTTAAGGCTTCAGAGACATGGCGGTAAACACCTTAATAAAATGATCTGTCTGGACAGGACAAGTACGGAGATTTTGAAAATGATTATAAACACTGTAGACAGAAAGGATGGAAAAAGACAAGTTGGCACTTCTGTCATGATCTAAGCAAAGCAAACGTGTGTTCAAGATATCAGAACTCCTTGAGTATTCTCCTATGAGTACATAAAGGCATACAAAGTTTTTTTTAATAAAAAAAAGACTCCTAGCGCTTGAAATACACATTTTGTAAAAAGAAAAATAAAAGGTAGAAAAACTAAATGGATTAGAACAAAAGACACAAAGTGCTCCATCCATTTTCTACTGTTTTCAGTCATTCTGCTGCTTGTATTTCATGTATTTCATTATGTTTCAGTGACCAAGCAACATGCAGGTTTATTCAATTAGTAGCCAATTCTGACACCTGATGTGTGCTCATCCATCTTATCTATGTGTTGTTAGAGGTAGAGAGTCATCACACAGCTGAGAAGTCTCTGTTTTAAGTGCAATATACTTTACAGTAGAAAATGTCAGTGAGCACTTTGGCAGCCTCTTGATCCAAATGAGTATAAATCCACCGATTCCAGGGATTATTGGTAATCTTCTCTGCCCAAATGTCCCCTTTCCCTGAAGCTGGGAAAGGCACCAGCTCCCCCCTCACATACAGTACCCTAATTAACCGTCTAGCAGTGATGTGTAGTCGCCTTCAGACTTCTGGTGATTCACGGCTACGCGACCTTCCAGTGAGAGTTTCTGAAGAACATGATTCCTGAGTGAGGCACTGTTTGTGTGGTTCTCTTGGAACTTGCCAGCTTTTCAGAGAATATCACTCCCCGGATTTCCTCGGCATCCAAACTACTCTTCTTTTGGCTTGATAGAAATCTGTTAGGTTAAAAAAAAAGAATATAATTAGCTAAATAAATGAAATAAGTTTCGCATTAGCAAAACTATTAAATGATCACTCGCCTGTAATGTTTGTCTGCTTCCTCTTTAAAGCAGAGTGCTCTGCCCTCTCTGGTGTTTTCTCCCGGCTCTCCAGCTTGAGTGAACATCTCTCTTGTGTGTGAGGGATGTTCTCCTTCTCACACTGTGGGGGCTCCACCCTTCCCCTTTTGGGAGGAACCGCTGTCTCTGCAGCTCTCCGGCTTTCTCCCTGTCCAACACCAACCATGCAGGATCTGTAGAGCAGCGGCACTCTGGTGCCAGGGATACCCTCCCACTGGAAATCACTGGTCTCCAGTGGCTTGTCTGAGATGAAATCAAAGCCCCAGCGATGGGACGCCTCCTCCAGGTCTTCACGCAGGGCGGTTTGGTACTCCACCTGCAGCTGCTCCCTGTCAACAGGGCCAAACAGGGTCCGCCGAGCTGGTTCATTACTCCTGAGGGCACTCAGGATCCGCTTGGGAGAAGCCATAACTCTGCACTAAAAGAGAAAAAAAAAAGTTTGGTTAGGTGGAAGTGTTGCTGCCTTACATTCAACCACTAAAGATTTGCTAAAAAGCTTAAAAACCTTTTTTATCCATTCAGATATATCACTCAGGTTTTGCACAAATTAAAGACCCAGAGATTTCTCTGAAGTGATCACACACACGAAGCTGAATCTTACTCCAAAAACAAAGAAATCCATCCACCTTAGACATGCATGTACTGCCTCAAAATTCAAAGTATAAACCAGGCTCACCATGGTCCTGGTCAGACTGACACCTCCTCTGAGAACAAGCAGACTCAGTGTGCCGCTAACTGGGCTGACTTTTATAAGGCAGAGAGCAGCCAGTGACTCACTGAGCCCTCCTGCGTGAATCACTGGTACATGCCTGGACATAATCTCTGAGACATGTAAAGACAAGTCTCCGTTTGTTATAGGTGCAAGAGCAGACATTGACCACAAAGTGGCGGTGTTCGCCCATCTACAGACTGAATCAACTTTCTCCCAGTGGCCGATCAAGCAGCATGTTGTTAAAAAAATTAAATAAGGAGGGGGTTTAAGAATGGTTTATTTATATTTATAAAAATAAAGAATAAAAATGTTGCTTTGATTTCAAAACTGTATGGAGATAATGATTTGCTTGCAGCAGAAAGGGACCGGCAGTGTCTCTGGAGAATAATACTGTTGGTCATTACAGGCATCCGGGAAGGACTTGGAGGAATTCCAGGGATTCATTTAAGGCGAACAATTGAGGAAACCCATCCCGCCCCAATTACTCAGCTCCAGCCCAGCAGGCGAGGTCATTGTAATAGGAGGAGGAAATAAATTAAATTGGTTGGAGCTGGTTTCAGGAAGATTAACTTTAGGATGAACAAACGTGAACATGAACACAAACCCGGAAAAAAAAAGGTTTCATACAGTATCATCTAATTTGGCCGTGCTGCTCATATCAGATCAGAGAAATTACACAGGAATATCACTCAGTCATTCTCTGCCAAAATCACCAATATTTTAGGATTTTGAGAGTTAATGTTACAATAATATTATTTTATGCCATGTTAGTTTAAACTGTTTTGAATTGCTTGAGAATTTAATATTCACAAACTCAGAGAAAAAGTTTTTTTCTTTTTAGATTTTACTGTTAATTGCGCAGCTTTAGAAGCCAGTCGGCGAGGTTCTGATTCATTTTACCAAATGCAGTCTAGAGACATTTAATGTCTTGTAATACTGATAATAATCCTCTTGCTACAAGCTGAGACAAGTTAGATACTGACGGGTAATCCGGTTTAATCAAATGTCTAACTGTGTCCCCTTCCCTCCCAGTGTTACATAACAGTGGGCCTAGGGTCAAAGGTCAGGAAATGATTAATAAAGGCAAAAAAATTGACCAAAAAAAGCTTTTCTTCTCCTCTTGGCTTTCATTTCAAAAGCATTCGAGTCTGCTTCGCCCCATTCATCCATCCACCCATCCATCATCACCCCGCCCCTTTTCCCTTCCCAGTCACGGGATGGGACGTCAGATGGGGGCGGGCGGGGCGCTGCGGGGAGGAGAGATTCAAGCTGTGGCGGGAGAATCGCTCACGCACGAGCTGCTGAGGAAACCGGCTCGGACCCTGCCCAGCTTACTACGCTCCACGTGAGGCTGGAGCTCGTGTCCCCCAGTCAAACTGGGCTGTCACCGTCTGGAGTATGATGGACTCTCACAGCGTACAAGTATAAAAATAACCCATCGAAGGTTGAGTTTATAGATGACAGAAAGTTTTCAGTTTTGCCACCGATAGTTGGTAAACTATATTTTAATAAGCCATTAACATTAAGATCATAAAATGCAGTTTGAAAGTCAAACTTAGACTAAAATGTTTTATCTAATGTAAAAGAAGATACATCCTTAAACAGCCATCTGAGTTTAACCCAATCTAAATCAAAATCCTAATTCATAAATCCTTTGGTGTGTCCCTTTGGTCATTTTAGGCTACTTACACTTTGAGCCGAATGAAGATGAGTCCAGTCCTCCGTGTATCCAAACTTGTTACTCATTTCTCCGGGTGGTTGTGATGAAGTTTCACAACAGATGCGAGATAAACCCTGAAGCTGAAGTTATTTAATCCGGACCTCCAGATCAAACTGCCCGTAACTTAAGCCACAAATAGTGTTCCTTGGAAAATTCTCCCAGTATTCTCCCAGCCTTACGCACGGGCTAAACTTTTATGAACTGTGGTGGGCGGGGACCCTTCGCTCCCGTGAGGGGGCGGGGTCAGCTGGCTGTCACACGTGAATTTCGCCGAGTAAATACACGAGGCCACGTGAAACTTTGGCTCTGGAGTGTTGAAAATTCCAGCTCGGGACGGCCCAGGGCTGCCTCGCCACCTCCCTCCCTGCGCGCATGACGGAGCACAGCAGTTGATTAATTAGTGCTGTTTCTTAGATACAACACACACACACACACACACACACACACACACACACAGGAACACAAGATGTACTAGGTCTACTTCCATTGCTAAAAGCTTACATCTTCACTTTCTGATTTTCAACTGTTTCTAGGTTTCTAGGTGACACCCTCTCCAGACCCTTTGCTCAGGTGTTTCAAGAGGAAATGCCACATTCAGTTCACTTTACATGACTGTCTGCCCCACTTCTGAGCAACTAATCTTAGGAAAAAGAAACATTTCAAGTTGATGTCTTTAAAATTTGGCGTCATGGTGTGCCTGGGGCTGCTGTCTTCTGTGTCCCTTTTCATATCCATATTGTCTGCACAGATTTATGTTTTGTGGTTTTTTTTTATAGTTCTGAATATTTTCCCAGTAAGCGGATGATTTCTTATTTTATACATTATTGCAACCACAATGACCACATCGGCATATGCCTCGTGCTTGCAATGATTTTTTCTTCTTTTCAAGGGAAAGATATCAGGATTTGAACAGTTTCATCCAAAATAACTTTCTAAAATAGCATTTTAAAGATGTTTGAAGACTGATTGTGCTGTGCAATTTTGAATTATCCTTAATATCTGCCCCATGAGGACAGTATCTCACATCTGGCCCTTTAGAACAACAATGTAAGCTGCTGTCCTCCAAGCTACCTCTTTAACATTGCAACCCAGCGCTTTTTGCTCATACTCATTTTGTCGCTTAAGATACATGGCAAAAAAAATCTGAGCTAATTTTCTCAAAACCTTTGGCTGTGATAACATAAAGCCCCAGTATACCTCAACAAGTTTGCTCCTTCAACAACAAATTTGCTCCATCTACTTTTGTCACTGAGGCCAGGTACTGCCTCAACCACCAAACTGCTCAATATGCCCTTCAACCTCATTTCCCAGCACGTCAACAAAAAGTCCCAACTGTAGGATACAGTCTACAAAGGGCCAACTGGCCAGATAAGACAGTGGGCCCTTTGTTAATAGGTGCCTGACAGAACACAAGAGAAACTCATGCATACTTGGAAGAGGATCAGTAAAATAAAATCAACTGTTCAGCAAAGTTACATCGGCTAAACTTGTGTACTGAAGTGAATGAAGTATGCAGGGGAAGCATGCTGTTTTTGACTAAACAGCAGCTGTTTGCTGCAGAAAAGGCCTGAACATTTGTTCAGCTGAGCTGGCACTTTCCTATCTCACAGACTGCAGAGGCTCTCCGAGCCCCATCAAATTGTTTTATTCATTACATCTTTCGTTTTATTCGGGCTCTCGTTCTGCAAGCACAGTGAAAAAGTTTTGCAGGAGCATGCTGACACTTTCCATGGATATCAGGTTAATTATTCATCTAAGGAGCTCTGCGCTTTTCAGCTTTATCACCACACACTTTGGTTACATGACACTGACAGGATCCGGTAAAAAAAACAAACAAAAAAAAACTGAGTACATTAATTTACAGCACTACAGAAACCTTAAAATCTTATTTCAAACTATACACAAGAACAAAACAGCAAATTTAACTGAATAAACTAGTATAAATAGTGGAATATGATAGTTATAATCACATAAAATTTCAGTTTTCATTCATGTGCTTACAGTAATTGTATACAGGATGTATGAATTTTGACTTTTATACTTCCTGGTCAGAAGGTGCTGTCTGATTACCCATAGGACGTACAAGTACACTGTGGTATTGATGGTATATATGATTAAGTACTTTACAGTTTGTCTATCTATGTGGGTGATGATTTATAGTTTTTTGTCTTACCGGACTATTTTCATCAATGAGCTGATAAAAAAAACTGATTTAAAAAGAAGATTATTTAATTTCCTTTTCAAATGCAATTTAAGCAGTCTGCTCTGACTTTTTAATGTGACATCTTAGAAAATTTCAGTATGAACAAGGTGAACAAAAGATTATTGCATTTCTTTATTCCAGATATGCCATTCAATCTCATTTTAATTCAGGGGCCACATCCCCAGGGGCTAGACCAATATGTAATCATAATAATCTAGACACTTGAAAAATACTCATTTTCCCCTTAATGACTGTGACTGTCTGCCTCTCATTTCCAAGACAGTTTGGCTGCAGACCTCCACTCTCAGGACCCTTCCTTGCAGACCTCCACTGTCAGGACCACCTCCACTGTGAGGACCGGA
>JBBDHI010000003.1:21576125-21595318 GCA_037177115.1 Craterocephalus stercusmuscarum
TATGGTTTATATAAAGTAAAACTGCAATCCTTTGGTCTGAAATCGTTGTTAGTGTAGCTCCACACACCCCTTCTTAAACCCTGTTCTGAGGTGCTTCTGTACATTCAATGAGATCAGCTCGTTTCGGTGCTGTCTCTTTAAATCTAAACGAGACATTTCACGCCCCGCCCCCTTCCTTGTCACAGAGCGTTCAACTCGGTTCAACTCCGCCCCCTTTGGCCATCTTGTAGCCTCTTAGCCGCTAACGATCGGCAGAGAACGTTTTTCAAAAATAACATGACCATATTTAGCTGAACCGCAGCAAATATTCGGACGTAATAGACAAGAAAACGTAATTGCGAATGGAGAAAACAAAACAGACTGAAAAATGTGACCCAGATATAAACGCACAACTAGGAGTGAATAAATTAAAATTTTCTGCACTCCTGAACCCTCTAAAAGACAAAAACATGTATTTAAGGCCTTAAAAAAGTGGATTTTGCATAAAATGTCTCCTTTCTCTCTTCTCTTTCCATCTCTCAGTTTTCTCTCTGCTTTTGGTAAGTTTAGAAAGTATAGAGTAATTTGAAGATGATTACCTATATAATAGTTTTCCTCTCAAACTTTAACTGTCTCAACATTTAATCGCCTCCTCTTAAAGGATAAAACTGAGCATAAAGAACGTTTTCAAGCTAAACTAGTGAAAACATGTAATATGCACCACTGACCTGCATGCTCTGGTTGATGCTATTATAAGATCAAAAAAGAAAACAATTACATGTCCTTGACTGAAGTAGTGCAGCAGAAAGACCTCAGGGCATCTGCTAACTGGACAGAGGTGTGCCGCTCGCTGATAAACTCACATAATTTTGGGGCTCATTTAAGCCTGCATCAGCATCTTGTTGGCCGCTGGGACAGTGGACACAGTAGTGTTGCTGCCCTCTCTGGTTAGCGAATGACCCAGCAATTCCATCTGGGTTGAAAAAGCTGCAGCTTTGCTCTTTCTTTACTGAAATCATGTCCCAGCACTCATCGCTTTAACTGCTTATTCAGTGACACAGTGGAATCTGCAGTCTGTGGTTCATGTTTGGTTTTGTGTAACTTAACCCATGATGGTGTCACCCATTTCAAAGTACATGACACTTGTATGAACCAAACAATGTTAAAAATCTGACCATATCTGATTTGTTATCCTGATGATGCCATTTAGGACAGATCTTGCTAAACACCCAAACCTATTTGAAAACAAATGTAAATAAAATAAAAGGATACAGTGATTGGCGGATAACACAAACCATTTGTTGATGGAGAGATGTTTTCCCATCTTATGAAGAATATTTGCTATTAAAAAAAAAAAAAAAAATTGGAACAAATGACTGGAAAGTTTTTATCTAAAAGAAACAGGTAGGTGAACATGTTACAGGAGCCTCACGAGGTACAGAAAGAGCCCTGAGAGAAGAATATCTCAAAAGGAAAGATAAGCAGAAGTTCAGCAACCTGTAAAGTCTCCATCTACAGATTGTGGAGCGATTTGTCTTTCTCGATGTAAAATTGAAAACAGCAGACTTTAAATGCTCTATCATCTACATCATATTATGTCATTAAGTGAATCAGAAAAGATCAGATTCATTTGATTTCTGGAGACAACGTAGTGCGTACCACAATGCCGGAATAAGATCGGATGTCCGTGGTATTCAGGTTGTCAAGCAGTACAGGAATTGGGCATGATTCTGTCACCTGCATCACTGCTGGTCTGTGAACGTCTCATGTCATCCACAGATCACAAGTGAAGATTATACGGATAATATGGGGTCTTGTCTGGCCAAAAGCTAATTCAGAATGAATTGAAGCAAAATGAAAAACTGTCCTGCGGCCAGACAAATCGAAATACAATATATTTTGGAAATCATGGATGGAGAGGGATCATTGGGTTTGTTGTCAACAGTCAGAAAGCTTCATTTCTGATGGAGCCAGCAAATAAATCAACTCACTGATGTTGCATTCAAATCTGATTCTAAAGGCAATCTACTATTTGGGGAAGCGACACCAAAGGTTGTGAAAAAAATTATTTGATACCACTGGAGTAAATCCAGTTTATGTTTATTACACGTAGCTACATGGATGAGGCCACGCTTGGTTTTAATAATAATGTTCACAAATAAACATGTCACAGTGGTGACGTCCATCTTTTTATTCAGGCGATGGAACCCAACCATCTGGGGGGGCTCCAGACAATCAGCTTCTGTCGGTACACATCCGAACATGCAGATAATTACCATCTGCCTGTGTTTACACCCTGATTTTTACATGTTTGCATTGTATGTGCAAATTAGCATAAAACGTAAAGGCTGCAACTGAAACTGGTGGATAAATCTTTCGTTTTGTAGGTATTTTGTGATTAAAAACAAACAATTTTACATTTTTTGACCCAATAAAATCATCAGATTATTGAAGCCAGCAGGCCTCTTCTTCTGGGATGGTGACTGGCTGTACAAAATGTCACTGCAATCCCGACAGTATCACACATGGTGAGGTGTGACCTCATTGCTCGGATAGATGATGAATCCAGAAAATAATCTACACTAATCACCAGCTAACTTTCTATGCCGGCATTTCCTGTTTCAGTCACAAATCTTTCAGATTCTCTGAGAATCTCTTGTTAAATGTTTGTCTTCATCCTTGAAGGTGTAATCACACCATTTCCTCCCCTCGTAATAATTCCCTCTCTCAACTGATCTTGCTCTTTTTCTACAAAGCTCTGCTCAAAATCCTTCCCCAGAATACCTTCTTTGTATCTTATTTTATCTCATGGCCCTCGCTGCCTGACGTCAGCACCCTTCCAGAGCACGTTTCTCCTCCTCTGCTGTTCACCTTCAGTTGCCTCTAACTTCACATTGTCTCTCCGCTGGTTTGCAGGCCCCGCTTTCTTTTCAGCTCCCCGTCATATGCTCACATGCTCTCATGCATTCTGCATCTGCACCACCACACCCGCCCAGTACTTTTCCCTTCTCCCTTCTCATTTATATTCCTCCCTCCCTATCCCTTTCTTCCCCCTCCCTCCCATTTTGCGCTGTCTGGGTCACTCTCAGCTACTAAAAAAAGCTTCACTGCACTTGGTTCTGTGGTATTATTTATCTATTGCATTATTCTGTGAGAGCACATGAACAAACCTAATTGCATATGCGCTCTAAGTGAGTTTGAACGTCTCTATCAGATGCGAACAGACAAGTCGAAGCATTTGATGTCTACATGTGTCTCCCTGCATGACGGCATTGCTCTTTTTGATGAATGAAGTGATCATTTTTAGTCAAGGTGCTTAGCTGCAACACAACAGACAGTACAGCTTTATTAGACTCAGGCATATAGAGTGTGTAAAACAAGAAAATAAATATGTTGTTCCAAAAAATATATATATTTGTGTGTTATTTGCCCTTTTCTAAGGATAATAAATGCATATCTTGTCATAAAGCAAACAATACAACCAGCTTTTATCCGTTAAGGCATCCTTACAGTATTAAATCACCAGCTACTGTTACAGAGATCAACGTTGCACAGGGATGTGCTGGTGTGCAGGTGTTCAGACGGTGGGGAAAGTGGGTCGCGCAGAACTCTGACAGACACCTGGACTCCTTTTCCACCCCAACAAAACGTGTTTACTGACAGGTTTAAACCAAAACCTGCTGTCCTGTGACTGAAGCGCCATTCATTTAATTTATCTGAGGATTTTGACACTGACTTTTCCATTTCCACTACACTGATGAGAAATTAATCATGCCAGTTCAGATTACACAGGTGAAAGAATAGTTGTCCTTTGGCAAAAGATCTGCTTGTGCACTCCAGTGTCTAACTGCCAAACATCTGTTTCTCATGAAAGACGTGCCAGGCCAGGCTCTTCACCTAAACTCGTGTAAAAACAGAAACTCATTAAAAGGGTCTTTTCACTGCTAATGCACAGCAGAGTTCCCCTTTGCAAGCATTTATTTGGAACAATTCTTCTTGGGTGCATTCTGGCTGTGTAATCTATTTGAAGAGGACAAATAAATAACCCAAATATTAGGAGAAGAGTTAAAACAGGAACAAATTTCCCCCCTCAGACTATTTTTTTGACACACTTTGCTTTGTAACAGATTGCCCTGCTGCTCCAACATGGGAACATGTGACTGTCTATAGAAGAACTTCACCAGATGGCCTCTCAAAGTGGGGCCAGTTCAACTCGCAGGGTTAAGGCCAAACGTCCTGTCCCATTTTTAAGGACAACATAATCCTTTTAAAACACCCGTCTACAGAGTACTCACATTATTCTCTAAGTAATGTTGGTGAAACGCGATTGATGCAGTAGATAGTTTGATGCTCTCAAATGTTACACCAAAGCAGAAGTTTAGATTTAAATAGCCGAGACTAAAAGCATTAAACAACAAATTAAAATGTGTTTAATTGTTTTAGCTTCAAGAGATTAGCTCAGTTTGTTCATGCCATGGTGCTCTGATCAGAACACAGGAAGCGGGTAAAGTGTTGAAAGTTGGGTTTATCTGCATAACTTTGCATGGATATGAACCAAGTGGAGAGAAAAGTTTTTAAAATGATGGTCTGTTGAGTTACAGTTTCATATCTGGCAGACCACCTCTCCCCCTGCAGCTGTGCAGCCTGTAATCCTTTGTGTGGGAGTGCCCTACATACATGTCTCCATGTTTTTAATTCTGTTTTATCAATAATAGTAATGAACCCTACACATCAGCAAATAGCCCACAGGATGGGAGCGTTCAGGTAATATTTAGGTTGCAGAGTAGCCATGTGCATGAAGCCGTGTGCTGCATTTAAGAAATTAAACAGCTAAAACCTTTTATTGATAGGAAATGTCAGCGTAAATCGAAGGTGTCATTTAACCTGCTGCTTGTAAAGCTTTTAGGATTCATCAGTGGGTACAATAAACTGTAAACTTATGCCTTTATGTATGAATTATTTTGTTCTGCATCTTCTTAAGTTTGACTTTGCATCAAAATTTTCCAAATGTCATCTCTAAGTTGGGGATGCAGAAAATAAATCACTGAAATGACCGGATTAAACTTGTTATGTTTTCATTGTTTGATCACAAAACTGAAGAGATGATTCCGTTCTAATCCCAGAACAGGGCTGACTGACCAAGGAAACACGAAAATGAAATGTCACGCATTTACCAACAATCTAACCATTTTGTTAACTGTCCCTCTATTCCTTTTACAATGTGTTTTTTTTCTTATTGTTAAAGTATTGTTTAACAGTTTGAAACAAACAAAAAAGTTAATTTTCAACTATATTTCACTGCTTTATTTAACTGGCAATTAATTAAGGAAAATGAAAACAGTGATTTGATATTAATCTGTTAGTACCAGACATCCTGTGGGGAGGACATAACCTTTATTTAACCAGGAATAAAACTCAGTGAGATTAAAAAAACATTTTTCAAGAGGGACCTGGACAAGACAGCAGCATAAAATCAACAACACAAAACCAACAACATAAACATAAAACACACAATCAAACCAGGAGAACACATTTAAACACTAGTTCCACAATTCAACAAAACACACACAGCACTTTAGCAGCTGACATGACAAATAATATATATTTTACTCACTCTCCATTTCAAGTACCTACACATGTTGTAGACTATTGGAAAGCTCAGATTCTTCAGATTTGAATGATGCATACCATCCCAGGCTCCAGTCATAACTATAGATTCAGTAAACACTTTTTTTTGGACTAGTTAAAATTGCAATTTATTTCGAAGCCCTAGTGTACTCGAGTAGCAGAAGATACTGCAACAAAAGTGTCCTGTTACATCAGTAAAGTAGCCCAGTAACATAGCTGGTCAAAACTTTAATTCATGAAAACCAATGTCAGGTGAAAATGGCAGGATTTTAATGATATCAAATGGTACATTTGTAAGACTTCAGAAATAGACCTTGTTTGTTCAAACCTTCTTTTGCAACTACAAATTTAATGTTGGCGTACTGAAATTCAAGGTTTTGGAAATAATTTCCAGATAATCAGTTTGGACATATTCCCCAAAATATTGTGTGTAAAAGAAAGAAATGAAAAAGAAATATCCTGAAGTCTGAACTCAACACAAAGAAAAAGTCAGCATTATAAGATTCAGAAACCATGCACTAGGCCTATTTACTTTTTTTTAAAGCAATGTTGAATTATTGTAACAGAAATTCATTACAATACTAAATAATATGATTTTAAACATGCATGTATGATGTATTTTTACTTGTGGTTTTTTTTAAAACGCTCCCATATTTCACTGTAATAACTTTTATCTTGTTTCAGAGAACTGCTTATGTAGGAAGAAACATATCTGCCCCCTAGTGGGGATTATCTGGTATTTCCACTCTAATCCATACCAGCACCAACTGGTAAGGCAGAAATGGAACCCACGTTTTATTTGATTACAAAGGATACTTTTAAATTGTATTATGATTGGTTTCATCCTAAAATAAGTGATGGGCGGAAAATATATTTTAAACAGCACCACCTCAGAAAAAAAAGTTCTGATGAAAACAGAGCCCAACCATCAAATCTGAGGCAAAGTAAAAAAGGAGTTGAAGTTATGCAACAGGTCCCGAACCAGTTCCTTATAAATGTCTTCTACAGTAAGGAAAATATCAGTGAAAACAGACTTTTTTAAGAGTGATTTAGGAATCATTCAAATTCTGCATCTAACATGGAAAAGTTCAGAGACATTCAACCAAAACTGAGAAATTTTAATTGGTTTGAAAACAATTACATGCTGACAAGGAAGTTAGACAGTGCCATCTGTCTTTATAATGTAAAGCTGTAAAAGTTTAGTTGTATTTTGTCATATTGTAAACATAATTATGATGCAACCACCTAATGTGGGAGAAGTTTTGGTTGTGTATAGGTTTTTAGATTAATTGTATAAGAGGCATTCCTCTTCACCTTTTGCCATGATTTGGCTCTTAACTTTCCTTTAGCTAAAAACCATTGTATGTCTGTGATGATGCAGTGGTTTTTGGCTTGATAAATTTGTAAAACTGATCTGGTCTGATGTTAGAAGTCAAGGACTTCAGATAAACAGTTGGTGGTGCTATTTCTCCACTCATTTGACATCAAACCTCAGCAGTAGTAGATGCATGTTTGATGAGATGGCAGCAAATAGTGTGGAAGTATTAGTATATTTCTCTTCTGGCCGGTTTTATGTACAGGTAATTTTGAAAAGAAAAAAAAACTGAGAGCATGGTGCAAAAATTATTATGTTTATTTATTGCTACCAGGGAGTTTCAAAATAAAAAATGGTCTGAAATAACTTCCCATTGTTGTTTTTTACCTGATGAGCCAAGGATACACCACTGATGATAACTTTAACACTACAAAGTTGGGCCACAGGCCTGTTTTCCACTTGGACTTTTTCCATCTTAAATGAGGTCAGACCCAGAGAAGTTGACCATTTTCCCAGATTTGGTTTAAATCTGTTTTTTTTCTTCCCATGACAGCTTAACCTAGAATTTTCGAGATATAACTGACAATTAATAATTTATTGAGTCCATGCAGCCATCAGAGATTAATTTCTGGTTTTAATGCATCTCTTATCTGCAGTCCATCAGTGCAAAGCCTGTATAGTCCACCTGTCCCTCACTGTCACTGTCCTTGCTCAACAGGCCTACATTGTCAGCATCCATATAAAGACATTATGTGCTCTTTCTGTGCAAACACAGCTCTACACCGTTTGGTGTCTTACAAATAGTTTTTACTAACCCTGCAAACGAGCAGGCTGCTCGCAAAATATTTAATGAACATAAAACGTACCCTTATACCTTTATACTTCCTGTCTGAAAGGATCACAATAATCTTATCTTTCATACATTTCTGCCTGCATGACTGTACTTTGACCCCAGAAAAGAAGAGCCGCACCCGTTTCTTTTTTTGTTACAACAGGCGAGTCCCTTTTCTTTTCTGTCTTTTTCCTCCCTTTTTAAAATGACCGACGAGCCGCAAACCCAATCAGCTTTTTCTACGAGCAGCAGGCGGGACTTCCGGTACAGTAGTGCAACTTATCCAACATGGCGCCCGCATCTTTCGTCAGGGAGTAGTGTTGAAATCGTTGTAAGTTCAGCTTTCGGTCGATCATTTGAAAAGCTTACGTAAACGCAGATTAGTGTTTGTAAGCTGCAGCTTTCTGTTTCTTGACATGAAAGGGAAAGAACGATCGCCGGTGAAGAAACGCTCCCGCGCGCCTGATGACAGCAGGGACCGAGGTGGAAGCTACCCGAGCAGCAAGAAGACAGGAGCCAGCAGCAACGCGAGCAATAACGGCTCCGTGCAAAGCGGCGCCCCGCCCAGGAGAAGCCTACACAACGAGAAAAGAGACATGAGGGACTCAGACGGATATAATTCATCGAGTCGGACTGGCAGCGGTTACGACTACGGAGCTGTTTTGGGGAACAAGGCACACAGCGGCGCTGACATCGCCGCGGAAGCATCCAGGTCCGGTTCACGCAGCGACTCGCGGCCTCCGCCAAACCCAGGAAGTGAGTACAAAACTCTAAAAATCAGTGAACTCGGCTCCGAGTTAAACGACGAGGAGATAGAAGACGGCCTGTTCCACGAGTTTAAGAAGTTTGGAGACGTGAGCGTTAAAATTGGCCGTGAAAACGACGAGAGGGTGGCGTTTGTGAACTTCAGGAGGCCCGATGACGCTCGTGCGGCCAAACACGCCCGCGGGAAGCTGGTGCTGTACGACCGACCCCTGAAGATAGAAACGGTGTACTCCAGCAAACGCAGGAGCCGCTCGCCTGTTTTAAAAGACGGCTTCCCCTCCGGACATAGACACCTCCACTCTCAGAGACCCCTGTCTCCCACCAGCCTGGGCTACAGAGACTACCGGCTACAGCAGCTGGCTCTGGGCCGCCTGCCCCCTCCTCCCCCGCCACCTCACCTCAGAGAACTGGAAAGAGACCGAGATTTTTCAGTGTTTGAAGCCAGAAATAGACCTCCCTTCATCCCGGAATGTGCTGTTTTCCGTGAGGAGGAGCTAATCAGCCCTGAGGACGACCAGAGAGCGAACAGGACGTTATTTCTGGGCAACCTGGATGTCACCGTGACTGAAAATGACCTAAGGAGGGTGTTTGACCGGTTTGGAGTTATTACTGAGGTGGACATAAAGCGAGCAGCGAGAGGACAGAGCAACACGTATGGATTCATCAAGTTTGAGAACCTTGACATGGCTCACCGTGCCAAAATAGCCATGTCAGGGAAAATGGTAGGGCACAGCCCCATCAAAATAGGATACGGTAAACCGACGCCTACAACCAGGCTGTGGGTGGGCGGTCTTGGACCCTGGGTTCCGCTCGCTGCGCTGGCCAAAGAGTTTGACCGCTTTGGCACCATCAGGACTATAGACTACAGGAAAGGTGATGCGTGGGCTTACATTCAGTATGAAAGCCTGGATGCTGCTCAGGCCGCATGCTCTCACATGAGAGGTTTCCCCCTCGGTGGTCCTGACAGGAGACTCCGAGTGGACTTTGCAGACACAGAACTGCGCTACCACCAGCAGCAGTACATGCAGCTTCCTCTCCCCCTGCCACACTATGACTTGGTACCCGAACCTTTTTCTCACCGCATGTCAGAGTCTGTAAGAGTGAGAGAACGGTCCCCTCCGGTTCCTGCTCGCTTTAGAGAGCGAGATCTCTACTCTCCTGCTGAGTGGTCTGGCCTGAATGTCCATGACAGGATGCGAGGACCGGGATTTGATCCCATCGAGCACCTGGAAAGGCGTTTCCAAGAAAGCTGGACGATAGAGCGGGAGCTGCAGAACAGGGATCTGGGCCGCAAACGGAGACATTTAGAGGACGGCTGGCGGCCAGAGCGATCACCTGATGGCAATGACTATGCTGCACGGCGTCAGGGAAGCTCGTTGGAGCGCA
Organism: Craterocephalus stercusmuscarum; assembly: GCA_037177115.1. Lineage (NCBI taxonomy): Eukaryota > Metazoa > Chordata > Actinopteri > Atheriniformes > Atherinidae > Craterocephalus > Craterocephalus stercusmuscarum. The sequence continues at coordinate 21,586,031 of JBBDHI010000003.1, forward strand.
GCCCTGGCGGGAGCAGCCGGGACGGGGGGCGCTACAGTGACCCCGAACGTCTGCCTCGCTCCGGCAGAACATCTCCGGCCAGAGAGAGGCAGAACAGCCACGACGCCGGGTTTGCAGAGAAAAGAAGAAGAACTCGTAGCCCTTCTGAGCCCGTCGCCAGCTCTGATAAAGACCGCAAACACAAAGCGGGTGACTCATCTAAAAGCCCGGCCAAGAAGGAGCCCCGCTCAGAGCATCCATCTCCAAACTCCTCCCCATCCAAGCAGCTAAACCCCGCCAGTGATGGACAGAAGCTGAGTCAGGCCTGGCAGGGAGTTCTGCTGCTGAAGAACAGCAGCTTCCCGACCTCCCTTCACCTGCTGGAAGGAGACATGAAAGTGGCTTCCAGCCTGCTGGTGAAGGGCTCGGCGGGGGGGAAAGTGTCCCAGCTGAAGATCAGCCAGCGCCTGCGCCTGGACCAGCCCAAGCTCGATGAAGTCTCCCGTCGCATCAAAGCCGCCGGCTCCGGCGGGTACAGCATCCTCCTGGCCGTGCCGGCGAAATCCGAGGACGGCGGTGGCCAGGATGGCAGCAGCTCCTCCGAGAGGCCGCTCAAGAACCTGGTGTCCTACCTGAAGCAGAAGGAGGCGGCCGGCATCATCAGCCTCCCGGTGGGGGGCGGCCGCGACAAGGAGCACGGAGGGGTCCTGCACGCTTTTCCTCCGTGTGAGTTCTCCCAGCAGTTTTTGGATGCCTCTGCCAAAAGCTTTGCCAAATCTGAGGACGATTACTTGGTGATGGTCATTATCAGAGGAGCATCATAAAAAAAAAAAGAATAAAAGTGCTGACTGCACATGTCTATTTTCACTCTTAACTGTTAAAATGTGTGAGATGTAAAAAAGGATGTAACAAAGTGGTGCAGGAGGGATCTTATGTTGAATCCTCCGACCAGTAGGATGGCTTTTATTTCATGCTGTCAGAGGTTTATAAAGAGGCACAATGAATCGAATTATTTTGATAAGTTAATGGGTTTGATTCGTCAGTACAGGCGACGTGTTGCCTTCCGCTCCTTAGTTATCAGATGAAAACATGCCACCTGAAGGGTACTCCGCTGAAAGTAATTCAAAGCAAGCTAACACTTCTGTAAATCCCTTCTATATGTTGCCTTATGCCATTTAAAAAGAAACACAGTTCCTATTATATATCTTTTCATATGTTACATCTGTCACCTTCGTAACAAAGAATTTAAGACCCAGGTGTTCAGCCTTTATTTAAGTAGATTACAGCGTAGGTTCAATTGATCCGAATCGCTAACATTTAACTACCTGATCCATGTTTGTTTTGTCCAGCTATGAAAGAATTTCATCCAATGTACAAATATGTTTCCCCAAAAACTTTACCCATTCATTGCTCATGAAAAGATGTGTTCCAGATGTGCAGGTGTTGCTGAATACTGCCCAGTTTAGATATTTAATATAACAGCTGTTGAGTTTTTGCCATTGCCAGCGGTTATGAGAAAAACAAAACAGTGCTATTCCATACACGTGTTGTTTGTGTCAGACTTGAAACAGATGTGAGAAGTTGCAGAACGTGAAGGGTTATGTTTGATATCGTTGTTATGTTCCTTCTTTCCTTCTGCAGCCATGTTTGCAGGTTTTTTTCTCATTACCAGGTGACATCAGTGCATTTTTTAGTTTTTTTTCCTCAAAGCAGTTCCAGCAGCAATATCTCTTATAGAGGATGGTTATTAATAGCAGGCTCTGTAGGATATTACAGGATAGTAATTAATGCTGCTTTATTCACTGTTCAACATATTTTTTTATTGATTTAAATTGTTTTCAAAACAGCTAAAGATAGTGCTAAACTTTCCGAGGTTTTCTTTTTTTCTGACCAGATTTTACAAAATTCAAAGAAATAGCTTTTTTTTTATAGGACTTGAATCTTTTTGGTATTTTTCTTTTGAAAAAATAGCTTAATTTGTTTAGTGCTTGACAGATACGCAAAACTAAAATACATTTAAGCTGTTGACTTGAACAGTTATATATATCACAGGGTTGTTTTCGTTTTCATCACTGCTATAAAATATTTTTGTTGGCATTTATTGAGTTTGGTTGTTTAAACAAAAGCTTAATTTCTGTTATAATTAATCTTTATGATTACTACCCCAGCAAAGCTTGTACTGTTGGAAAAACGAAAGAAAAGTGATGATGTAATCTATGAATGAGGATCTATGTGTATATTCCCCACACCTTTTACCTGATCTGGAGTCTAGAAGTTGGAAGTATTCCTACACTGTTTGTGGACTTTTGCCCCATGGTGGCCTTGCATGCCATCCTCTGACCGGACTTTTAAGAATTGGTTTTGATGCTTTGATTTAAGTACTGTGTTTCAAATGGGGGGAAAAAAAAGATATGTGCTGTATACTCAGGATATCTGGAGAGAGAAGTGGAGAACATCAATGCTCATGGGAGAAGTATATCTAACTGTCAGAAAAACACGCAAAGTGCAGCATGCACTTGATAGATCTTGTCTTAATAAATTTGCTCTTTCGTGGGAAACACGAGTGCCTCGGAAGACAACTTTTGTGACCTGTTCTGTTCTTGGAATTGTTTATCAAACCGGAGAGGCTTTCACTTTGACAGCAGGAGCCTTCTCAGCAGAAAGGAGAGGAAGTGAGAGAATCGGCCTTGTTCGGTGTTTTCATTTGTTGAATGACCTTTTTTGTGAGGAGCATTTCATGTGACCTTCATTCTAATGAAATTTGGTCATCGTAGAGTACTTTTTCAGCTGCCACCTCTGCCTCTGGAGGTGTGTCTGAAATCCAGCTCAGCCGGGGGTCACCTCCATCAGGCAGCGCCAAAGTGGAAGCAGACGGCCCCGGTCGTCTTTTCATCTGTTGCCAGCGTCACACTGGGGCAGAGATTACTGGTCCACCGTCTGCAGCAGCTTGAGGCGGAGCAGCTTGCCTCTGCATAGTTGCATTTTGTTTGTTTGTTCTGCCATCTGAGTTTTGAAGAGGAAGATCTCCATGCCAGGGCCACACTGCTCATCTCGGCCTGTTTATGGAGCTAAAGGTTGAGACCGTGACGGCATCTGCTATACTTGCCGTAATTTGGAAAGGAAGTGCATCAGAAGAGAAAAATCCGTAGAGTCCGGTCATTAGCCGATATGTTGATCTGATTTCTGTACTTAAACATTCTTTGCCAAACTGCATATGAAAACAAAGGCATGAAAAAGGCCAGAAAGCGCTGCAGGATCTATTGCACCAACGCAGCGCTGCTCCTGCACTGCTCCCGGGCAGCTCTCCAAGCAGGAGGACTTCACCGTGTGGCCGCTCGGCGCTGCAGCTCTGTCTCCATTGTTTCTGTGAGATGCAACAGCTCTGAGTCCCGCTCCGGCTGTACAGCTCCTGTTTCTCAGGTAATGTATTCAGATAGCGAACAACACAGCTAGGTGCGTATTACAATGTCGAAGACATAATGTGTTGTATTTAAAAAGTGGTTAGTAAAGAAACCAACGAGAGGGAAAAATATTTGCAGTTATTGCCAAATGTAATGATGTTTTTTATAAAAGTAATGGTTAGAATTAAGACTTTTTGAATAAAACTGGTGCAATTTATCATTGATTGGGTCATCTTAAGGCTACCTTGTTGGGCTTGTCAGGGGCTTTAGAGTTTTACCAAAAATAGAAATTTTCTTTTTGGTCATTTATGTACCAGCAGTAACAGCAAGAAGTCCGAAAAAAAACCCTCAAGATGAAAATGACTTTAAATGCACTACATGTATATACAGAGAGGCTGAAACTATTATTTATTATGACTTAAAAGTAAATTTCTTCTGTATCAAAAAGTGTTTGAACCACAATGAAGAATACAAATGCCGCACATCTGTTAGCATACTTTGTTCTTTATTTCCTTTAGCGCCGTGTAATTATGCACACAGTGTTTAACTGAAATGATTAAATGTAGAATCTTATACCAGAAAGAAAACATCCCGTAAACAAAAATTAGATCAGTTATGTGGCTGTCAGGAAAATAAATTCTTCTGAATTTCTATAAGTAGCAAGTGCAAATGGTTTCGTCCACCGGTTAAGGGGGAATGAAATAAAGCTGTGTCATGTTTAACAGATTTGATGACCGGCTGCTGAGTGGGAAAGAGTTGCAGCGGGCCTGGTAATCTCTGCTCAAGTTGCTGAGTCACTGCTTCTGTAAGCACTCTAAGATTATTTATGGAAAAGCCAGACATTGTTTACCAAACATGGGAAAAGCTGCACGGGCGAGCAGCAGCTGCGTGAAGGTGCTGCAGTGGTTAAAAGTTTAATTCAGGGAAAAGCGTGCGACTCGGGCACCTCGCTCTGAACTCCCACATGCAGATGAGCAGTTTGAATTGATGAAAGTGAGGTTTGTCACGCTTCTCGGCACTAGACGAGCAGGGATGATTGATAGGGCCTGCAGCCTCAGTCAGCAGCAGTCTAAATGTCAGGCAGATATGCGGGCAGCTCATGTGGAAGAATGAAAGTGTTGACACACTGCTGTCAGCAGTGGCATGTCAGGGATGAAAACGTTCTTCTACGGTGTCACATTTAGCCAATACCGGGCTCTGATTTCAGCAGATCGGCTTAACTCGGACATTTCAGTCAAAAGCAATCATAGAGATGACCTGAAACAAAAAGTGAACTCCTTACTTCAGCTGGTTTATTTATGTAGTGCCAAACACTGGTATTTAACTCTAACGTCAGACATATTTAACTTACAGATCTTTTTATTTTTGACTTCTCTCTCAGAAAACTGCTCTACTCTTGTAGGAAGTGGCGGTAGCGGATCCAGCAGGTCATGACCAGAAGGTTGGAGGTTTGAATCCCGCTCCACCTCACACACATCACTCTTCATGCCTCCAGTGCTGGCGTCTCTGGTGTATGAACGCGTGTGAATGTTCGAAGAGGCCGTTGGCGTGAGTTGGCTGCTGTGTTTCTGTCTGTCCGTCCCCAGCACACGTGTAGCCTCCCATCAGCAGGTAGGAATGAATAATGGATCCAAGGTGAGCTCAGTAAAATTGGTGAATGTGTTCAGAAGCTGGTCATAGTTCAAGGGGAGGTTCGGTGTTTTGCAACCTGGACCTATTTTCTTGCTTGGAATACAATCATTTACTCACCCAGACAGCTTTGGTGTAACTCGAACTCCTTAGGAGTGAACTGGGCAAGTTCGCGCAGCCTCTAAATAAGGCAATTTCTGCTACCAAACTCCTTCATTTCACCAATGAGTTGCTATGAATCGCGGGTCTGATCCCTCTATGAGCTCCATGTGATTCAGAGTTGTTTTTTGGTGGCGATCTGTCGTTATTCACAGTCATCACAGGCACTGTGGTGAGACCTGGAAGTGACGTCATCGAAGCCGCCACTCAAAGTAAATGGCTGTAAATAACGATGGGTCACCACAAAAACTCAACTCCGAGCAGCATGGAGCTCACAGAGGCATCAGACCAGCAATTCATAACAACTCATTGGTGAAATGAGGAGTTTTGTGGCAGAATGTGCCTTATTTAGATCCTGCAAATCTTGCCCCGTTCACTCCCATTATATTGGATGTTCGCTTCATGCGAGTGGATCTAAATATCTCCCAAAGGAGTTCAAGTTACACTAAAACTGTCTGTGTGAGTAAATTATTGTATTTCATGCTAGAAAATGCATCCAGGTTGAAAAAGAACGAACTTCCCCTTTAAAAAGCTGAGTGTTGCAGGCCTTCCCTTAACAAGGTGCCAAGGAGGAGACCAGATCCCGCCCCCTGAGATGGCATCTTGCTGCAGGGTGATTTGCTGAACTGGGGAAATGCCCTGGGAAGTCTTTGGATTGCCAGCCATGGAAACTTTGGTGAGTCCAGTTTAAATTTGATTTAAAACTTGCCCTTCTTACTTTTACAGTCCTACTTTTGTATGCACCTTCTGCAATGTAAAATCCATTTCTAATCTTCAATAAAAGCATCTTTTCTGAAAATATGAACTGATATTGTGTCGTTTTTCCAATGAAATAGTTTTATTGAAAAAGACAGATTTTGTAGAGACTTAACATGATAACTGAATCGTTATTTGTGGTAATTATTATTTAACAGACGGGATATCCCACATCTCTGTCTGGTGTTATTTCTGCACATTTACAGATTTGACAGTAGAGGTTTCCCACTTCTCCGTTGTTTATTTCCTGCTTTTCTGTCATACTAGTGTCTGCTTCCCCCTCTTTAGTCATCAGCTCCCTCATAACTGCTTCCTGTAAATCCTTCCCCAGCTTGTTTTTTCCCCTATGTTTATTTTGTCCATTGTTTTTTCTGTTTTTAATTTTATTTAGTTTTTGGTTCCAGATCTTGCTGATCCAGGCATTGCAGACCCTTTGTCTAATGAAATAAATCTAAGCTACTACATTTGCTTCCCTCGTAGTCCTGCATGCAGATAATCGGCCTCTCCACTGCAGTGCATGATGGAGCAGTTTCTGGTAAAAGATACTTCACCCAGCTGAAAGTAGGTTTAGTAAATTTATGTCAATTACTCACAGTGTGCTCAGTTATTATTTCAGTGTGTATCTGCAACGTCGGCAGAGTCTGGGAAAGTTTAAGCCTCCCCTACAGTCGCTTTCACATCCTAAACAACTAATAACAAAAGAGACTTTGAGCAAAACAAAGGAAAAGCTTTTATAACATAGTAAACCTTTTTTTAGTCTGATCTGCTAACGTGTGGCTTAAAACAAACTTCGCTTGAGCTGAACTACGGAGATAAAATTCACCCTGATTCACTCAAACTGGCCTTTAAACAAGCTGGACATCAGGTTTTTAACTGAATGAGTAGATATGCAGGTTTTTTTGTATATTGGGATTAAACATGTCTGTAAATATGCAACGTTTTGACAAGACTAGCCTTCCTGATCCTGCAGCATGGCCACGTATGTCTGTTCCCACAAGTAAATGAGCATGTTTGGCTGGCTGGGAGTTTCTCCTGCTACATAGCAAACCATTATGGCAGGTAGATTGCTGTGTTTCCCCTTCATTTACTCACTGGGTGCTGAAAGTTGCTTTACACAAGTCTGCTGCCAAATGCATTTCACATAATCCATATTAATAGCAGTAATTAATCTTGTGCTTAGCAGACAAATCTATATAATATGGATGAGGTGTTCTTAAACCATCAGCAGAAACGGAGGACCTTTTCTTTTTGCTGTATTGGAAGGTGGCACCCCTAGGTTCTGTTAGGCAACAGCTGCACAATCTTGCCATAAATTGTGCTGATTTAGCCAACCTGCTGCTTTTTAGTGACACTCTTGTCTCAGCTCTTCTCCGTGTGGATGCTTGATGGCGTTCACTCCTGCCCTCCAGATCCAGGGACTGAAGATGAGAAGTGCCAGAACATTTTCTAAAGGGAATAATAAATCCAGACGTCTCTCTCTGACATGTATCAGTATTCTGAAGGCCACTAGATGGCAGAGAACTCAACAAGCTGCACTTCCAGTCACTTCATCATTCCTGTGATTCTTCTGGGAGGGGTCAGAGGAGAGGATGAGTCATCTCACTCAGAATTCAGTCCTTGAAACTCAGTCATTCATTGTCAACAGGCGCTGGCTCACACTTATGCCATCTGTATCTGCAGTGTGTGGTGATGTCAGGTTTTCTTCAGACAGCTGCATTTGTTCTAAATATAATCCGTGACTTAATATCCAAAAAGGATGCATTATTTAGCTCCATCCCATGTAAACACATCAAAAATAATCCTCTCATACCTCCTATGAACATGCATTGTCTTTATTTGTCCTATTGTAATTACGATATGCATCAAATGCAACGCTGTGTTGTGCTGACTTTTCCAAGTAGTCAAATCTGAGCCCGCACACCGGGCTGGCTTTGTATGTGCTGTGATGTAAACACGGTAACATGAGAAAGCAGTTACTAAGATGAGAAGCATGGACGTCCCTGCAGTCCTCAATCATTCATTCAGCAGAGGAGGAGTCTGCAGGACAGCAGGTGAGGTTTCAGGCTTCCACATTTACTACATAAATACACCTACACATGTACTCTGATCCGGCGTAAATGTGCTGCAGTATTTGATTCAAATAAACAAACTACTGTACACGTTTAATGATTTATTTTTACAGCAAATTCACAACACAACCATTTCCGTATTTGCACGCTGCCACCTGAATGTCACAGTAAATATTACGTCATCAAAATGTCTTTCTTGATATATGAAAGGCAAAGGAGAAAGATGAGGTAAAGAGTATTCAACAATCCAAGTAAAGGTGAAATCCAACAACACCGAGTTATTGCTGGAAATGTTTCTTATGCACATGGGCAACAATCATGGCTGAGTTTAGGTTTTATCAGTTTGGTCTCTTATTTTTCCTTCAAGTGAACAAGTCTGTAAGAAGCTGAGCAACAAAAACAAGCAGGCCATGCCTGGAGAGTTTGGTCATTTATTTAATTGCTTTCCCTCCTAGAGAATTTCGCTGACTTCGCCCCTCCCCCACTTGTTAAATATTAAGATACAGCTGCTCCTGACATTGACCATAACTAATTAAATCTATCATTTTACCTATGACTTTGGACCTTCAGTGCTATTTATAGTTTTTCCTACCCCTTTTATTCCCTGTCTCTTTGTCTATTAAGGTTTTAAAAGGCCCAAAAACGAGGCCTAAACTACTATTCTGTTAACTCAGTGAAGAAACTTGAAGCTGACTATTAATTCATTAAAAAAAAACACCAATTCACACAAATAGTGCATCATGTATGTTTATTTTCTTTTTACAAAACTCAACTGTTAAAAGTGTTTTTGTCTTTAGCACTGAACTTAGCTAACACGTTGAGAGCCATGCTAATTTTCTTCTCCCCCAGTTGCCAAGCTAATCTAGCCAGCTGCTAGTTATAGTTGCTGTGCATGCCAGTTGCATCAGTTTGCTCAATTAGCTTTAGAGTCGGGCTGTAATACACAGCGCATTTACTTCTCAGAATGATATTCAGCATAATTTTCACTGTATTATCCAACAAGATGAAGTTACAGGTCAGTAACAGAATAACATGTGATTCACACAAATACAACAGATGACCTCTGCATAATAATGACTATGTAAACACCAAACATGTAGATTTCTCCATTTTCAAAAGGTGTAAGTCTTTGGTTATCAGTAATTTTCAGAAACAAAAATACAGAAACAAAAATATATGTTATGATTAAGTTAAGAAAAAATGAATAAAAATAAAACTAAATAAAATAAAACAAAATACAATAAAATAAATTAAAATAAAATAAAATAAAATAAAAATAAATAAATAAAAATGAA
>JBBDHI010000003.1:21705618-21716459 GCA_037177115.1 Craterocephalus stercusmuscarum
AACAGACCCAGAGCCAATTGCCCTATCCTTATCATTAGCTGGGCTGCTAGCTGCCTGCCCAGCTACATACTGGAGCGTTCGTTTCCTCCTCACACACATGTATGAGAGGAAAGATGACAACAGACCCCAGGTTTAAAAAAAGTGAAGTTCTCCTTTAAGTCTGACTCTGACTCAGTTAGGTTTCAACCGGGAAACTCCAAAAACTGGCCCTGGAGGACTGGACTTGCCTATCCCTCCCAACTAATCATATATCAGAACTACTCAAAAGTACTCAACTCACAGAGTATTCAGAACTGCTCCAACAACTCAGTAGGTGTTTTTATTCTGAACAAGTCATCTATGAAGGGACCAAAGCTTTGTGATTATGTCAGAGCATATCTTGGAACAATAGGTGTGACGTGATGAACAAAGTGTGAAGCATTGACTGTATATTGTGAAATGGGGTGTGTGAGGTGAGACAAACGAAATGAGTATGCAAGTAGCATCTATATGAGCCAAAGCTTTTGTTTTTTAGCATTGTTATATAACTAACATTTTAATTGTAAGAGTATTGGGGTGCATGCAGCCATTGTGTGTCTGTGTCTTTTTTTAGAGTTTTATCTAATGTAGAATAAATGACACTTATGTGACTCATACTGACTGCTGTGGACTCTTCATTGAAGTCCCTGTCCATGATAAAGTCCTTAAAAAAATTCCTGAATCCAGGCAGTGATGCAGATCACCCCTAAAATCTAATTACTTGTTCCTTCTTTCCTTTCTGACATTTCCAGAAACTTTGTCAAAATCTGCCCATAACGTTTTGAATTATGCTGCTAATAGACAGACAAACCAACGCTGCCGAACACACAACCTCCATCTCGGAGGTAATGATTATACTTGTGCTTTGGGTTCTGGGAAAATATTAACATATTTTCTTAATTAACTGATATGTGAACATATTTCATATCTGTCTATATGGATACTATCTTAGTATGTAAATATAGATATAAAACCATTATTTTTTCCTTTTCTGTTTTGTTGGCTTTTGTGAGCAATTGTAATGGAATCACTACAAACAGTATATGGCTGTTTATGTTAATCATTATAACCTAGTTGTAATAGTGACACTGTGCACCAATGTTTTACACAGTCCATCAAAAGGGCAGGATTCTAAATAAAAGTACAGCTTATTCTGCTGACTTTAGCTCGGAATATTAAATCGGTCAAGAGGAGATTTCCAAGCTGTCGCCCCTCCTTTTATGAGGGGGCTGTGACAGCTGCAGGTACAAAAAACACAGAGCAATAGAGATGTTTCTTTTTTATCACCCACATGTGATAACGCTAAAATGAAGATAAAACCAGATCTAAAAGGGAGCACCTTATGCATACACATACACGCTACTCTCTCTCTCCCTCTTTCATATCTGTTTATCTTTTTTCTCTTCTATCTTTACTTCCTATCTCTTCTGCCAAAGGGCATCAGAGATAATCACCTTCCTTAGCTTTATTCAGTTATTCAAGAAGGTAAGCTACCTAATTCTGATCTGTTTTCTTACTGTTAAACTGAGCCTGTAGGTAGCCTACCTTCTTGAGTAACTGAACATATCTCTGTGGTCAGTAGACTAAACTGGGTGGAGTTAACCACAAACAAACCTTGCTTATTCTTACCTATTAAACACTTTTCTGTTTTTTTTCTAATAAAAAGTCATAGATGCAGTTTTATTCCAAGTGATGAATAATTTAATGACACCTGATCTTAGTACTGACCTACTCTGCTGATACCTGTCTAATTATGGACCTTTTTAATGGAAGTGAAGTGATCTCAGAGATATTAGTCTAAGATGAACACGCACAGCTATTTATTGTAAAATTCCTCATTTTAGGTCATGTTTGAACAAAAAAGATCCATCCATCCATTTTCTGAACCGCTTAATCCAATTGGGTCGCAGGTGGGCTGGAGCCTATTCCAGCTGTTTGCACACCCTGAACAGGTCACCAGTCTGTTGCAGGGCCACATATAGAGGGACTGACAACCACTCACACACACTCACAGAGAGAATTTAGAGTGTCCAATTAACCTCACATGCATGTCTTTTGACAGTGGGAGGAAGCCGGAGTACCCGGTGAGAACCCACGCATACACGGAAACAGAAGGGCCACTGTCTCAAACCCCCCCTCAGCCCGAACCAGCTGCCCCCTCTGGCTCAAACCGAGTCCAGGGCTCGAACCAGCGACCTTCTTGCTGTGAGGCCACAATAAAACGAATCAACAAAAAAGAAGCTTCGTTTTAAGAATGTTGTGAACTCATGTTGTTTGAACATCAGAGCTGCAGACAATCATTTCCCCAAATCCAGTGACAGTGCTACACAAAGCCAACAGGTTTAGATATTGTTCTTCCTCTGTATCTGATATTAACTGGACAGTCCCAGATAGTAGGATGGCATCTGCCTGCAGAACTAACATGCTCTGGAGGATTTCCAGGCAATATCAAACAGGACTCAGATCAATGTTAATCAAGTGATTTCATGTAACTGGTTTTACATAAAAATAAAGGTACAGAGATGGATAATAGACTTTTTAAATGATTCAAAATGACAAAGTAAAAAATAAACATAAAAAAAGGAAAATTTAAAAACAAACAGGAAATCTACTCGACTGAGAGGGACAAAGCCGGAATTAACTATCTTTATATTTTAATAGATTGTGCCCTGGTTATGAAATATAAAATATTTTACTGCAACACGCTGATATAAGATAAATTGCACACTTATGTTTGAAATGAGGAAATATTACAATAATAACAACGACAATCACGCATACACGTTTATTATGAAAGCCCGCAAACGGAAGTGTCGGGTGAATTTTCAGATAACTTCACACTTCTGTCTCTGCGTCCAAAATCGATAAGTGATTGGCTTTCTTGGTGGTTAGGAATTTGTGGGTATAGTGCCGTGCCCACTAAAGGTAAGGACGCAACTGTGACAAGCGGCCAAACAGGATTATTTCCCACAAAGTGTCATGGATGCCACATAACGGTTGCTTTGCAATGTTAGTCGGCGTTAGTGATGCCTTTGTCTGAACTATGTCTTATTAAAGGCCAGACGTTGAATGCAGCTAACGTTAGCTGTGCTCAGATGTATGCCTGTCTGGGCTGAGTGACAGCGCGCGGACAGCCGCCGCCGTTTTTGCTAGCTCGCTGCTGATGTGGGCGAGCTGGACCGCAGCCAGCTGCTACGTGACATTTGGGAGAGCTGTTAGTGTCAGACCTCCAGACATCACCGGTCAACCGTCGGTAGAAATGTCATTTGAGGTGAAAGCAACTAACTGGCGCACCTCTTTTTTTTCTTTATTTTTTTTTCAAACCTTGAGTAAGAGTATAAGCAGCCAATAAAAAAACGCGACTGTTTGTTAAAACTACATTAATTTGCCTAGCACTGCTGTTTCCACATATAATGCTTATCAAAGTGTAAAATCAGCGGTGTTTGGATATTTAACCAGGGCTCTGAGGTCATATGAGGTGACACATGTCTTTTACAGTGATGGCACGTGAGGGTGTCTTTTCCGTTTGGGTCAGCTCTCTGCCCACGCAATATCAACTCTACATTAAGTTATTTATTTTTTCACAAAATATGGGTAGGAATACACCAGTGTTGAAAATTACAGCAACGCAGGCTCATTCTCTTTGGATGCAAAACCTTAATCAGTGTGATTATTTACACCTGTGTTTGACCACTTTTTAATGTCAAATGGACTCCTGTAATAATAAAGTCTATATGACTCCTTGATGTTTCTGCTTATGACTGACTGAAATCACATCTCTCCGAGGTCGAACTATAAAGTCTAACTCCCTTTCTAGAAATAGAAGTGTTCTTCAAGGATCAATATTACAGTAGATCAACCCCCATTTACCCTGTGTACACACACACACTTATTTTCCAGGCAAATCAGGCTTTCTGCAGATAACAGATGGCACTCAGTGACCTGAAGAACTTCCTTTTACATTTCAACCTAAACAGCATGTGCACTTTAATAGAAGATAAATATCAGTATTTCTTATCCATGCTCACTTTAGATTCAATCTATATTATGAATTTTTGACTAAATTATTTTGATTGCCTTGTCTGTGTATATGAGAGACATTCGTTTACTTTTTTGTATCATAGAAGGTTGAGGTGTTTCTGGAAAGAGGGGTGGAAATGCCTTTTTTTTTGTTTTGTTTTTTTACTAAAGTTTCACTCATCACTTAATTGATTTTTGGGGAAAAAAATACAAATGGATGCAAAGCTTCTTGGATGTGTGCATCTCATTTCAATCTTGGTTGTCTGTGCACCACACACATTTTCATTAAAATTACTTAAAGGTTCTTTTTAAATTTAAAATTTTGTTTAACCAGAATAAAATACATTAAAAAAATTATTTCAGGCTCATAACAACAGGTGATGTGAATGCCTTTCCCGTTTGCATCATCTGTTGGTTGGAGAGAAGATAGTCTCAAAAAGGGGTGAAAGCTTCTAGAAACTTTAAATAGTTTTTTATGTGTGATCCTTTAAAAGATGCTTGAAAGTCATAAGAAAAGATGTGGACAACCGTGTCAAATTATTTACTTGATGTTTATCTATTGACTGCAATAAGCTGTGGTAAAATACTACATTTCAGCTCATGTCATGGAATATACTTTGAATTTAGTGGCAGCACTTGCCTGCTGGTGAGTCCATTTAGCTTTGAAGAGATTACCCTTCTGCTGTACACGCTGCATAAAACAAAGCTGAGTTTGGTTCATTTCTTTGTGTGGAGTATTTTCCATTTCATGGGGTTTGTGTTTTGTAACTTAATTGGAGTTTGTCTTCTCAGGGGGTTCGTTATGGCTTTGAAAAGGAGACGGGCAACATCCCCCTCTAGCAGTGTGAGTGGAGGAGATTTTGACGATAGCCAGTCTTCGTTAGTGTCTTCAATTGGGAGAAAAAGGAGAAGGACCTCAAACATTCCAACTGTGGATCCTGTAATTTTACAAATTTCAGTTACTGTTTTGAGCGAGTTGTGAAAAATGGATTGCAGTGCTTGACATGTGGAAGGGTGTAGACTATTTTCAGTGTTTGGTCCCTGCCTTGCAGATCGCTGTATGCCACGAGCTGTACAACACTATCAGAGACTACAAGGATGACCACGGCAGGATGCTGTGTGAGCTGTTCATCAGAGCTCCCAAACGGAGGTAAGGACAGGGATGAGCGAGGATTAGATTTGTACATTTAAGTATACCCTGCAGATCCTATAATATCAGTTGGATTAAAACACATGCAAGATGTGCACGTCCTCTTTTTATTACAGGAATCAACCAGACTACTACCATGTGGTGTCTCAGCCAATTGACATGATGAAGATCCAGCAAAAATTAAAGATGGAGGAGTATGATGATGTTGAGCAACTAACCAGTGACTTTCAGCTTTTATTCAACAATGCAAAAACGTACTATAAGGTAACCATAAATAAAAAATCTTGAAAATGTTATGTATACGATTGGACAGGAAGAACAAGGTGCAGGCTTCAACTATCTTAAAAATTTGTCTTGCTTGTTTATAGTCAGACAGTGCTGAATACAGGGCGGCCTGTAAGCTGTGGGACCTGTACCTGCGAACTAAGAATGAGTTTGTTCAACGGGGGGGATATGATGAGGATGACGAAGAAGGATATGATGCACAAGATAACCCCGGAGGTTCCACTGAAGATGAGGTGACAGTTATGGATTCATTTATTATCAGTATATCAGTTATTGATAATTAGACTATCAACAACTCTACAAAAAAATCTTTTGATTAAAAACGGTGATGTAAGATCTTGACTACAAATTTCCTTCATAGCAAATGTAGGTTGGTTTGCTGTGTTATATATTCTGTGTTGCATAAATGTGCCCTGACAGTAAAGCTCTTACTAATACATCTACAGTGGTGGAAACAAGTTTTCAGACACGCTTAGAAATGTACACAATCACAAATATGTTCAAATGAAAGAATTTTAAAGGCTTTTTTTAGGTTTTATTGAATAGTTTTGCTTTGGCTGTAAAAAAGAAACTGCATTTGAAGACCTAAGAGTGATTCTTAATGCACTATTTTGAACATCTAATTTGAAAATATATTTATTGTTTTTTATTCTTTTGTATGTGTTATATTCTATATTTTGCTTATATTGTACAGCACTTTGGTACAATGATCTTGTTTTAAATGTGCTAAGAGAAAATGGACTGGAACGGATTTAATTTTTTACCAAATGCGTGGGGTATCTGAAAACTATTTTCCACCACTGTATGTGTAAAGCGATCACATGTTGTATCAAAACTGTCTCAGTGTAAGATTGATGAGCTTTTATTATTTGATATATTTTAGGATCCAGGTTCAAATCTCCCTGTGCATGTATAGGTTACTCTGGCTTCCTCCTACGGTAAAAATAAAAACATTTAAGGTTAATTCGTAAATCTAAATTTTCCCTACAAGTGAACGTAGGGGTTGTTTGTCTCTGTTGCACTTTGATGGCCTGGCATCCCGTCCAGGGTGTATCCCGCCTCTTGCCTGACAATAACTAGGCTCCACTGTCCACTATATACTGTCTATACTGTCTCACTGATACTGTATTGTGTACCTTACACTGGTATTCACTATCTACATGCCAACATGTAAACAGAGTGCTCCTACCTGTTTGAAAGAAGTCCTTGAGCAGCTCCTTGATGCTGTTGTCTCTTATACTGAACCGACTGGTCGTCTGGTCAGTGAGCTGTTCCAGAAGCTTCCCTCCAAAATGGTATGAAAACAACTTGAGATTAAACATAAAATGAGTGGCTTTGCTTTGATTTGCGGTTTTATTTCTTCATTAAGCAATATCCAGATTATTACGCCATCATTAAGGAACCAATAGATCTAAAAATCATCGCCCAGAAAATCCAGGTACGCAATTACAATTTTATTATGAAATACTGCTGTGGTGTTGTTTTTTTCATTATCACACATCCAACAAACCCTTTTTCTTTAAGCTGGGCCACTACAGGAGTGTCATTGCCATGGCTAAAGATGTAGACTTGCTGGTGAAGAATGCAAAAACTTACAATGAGCCTGGATCACAGGTTTTTAAGGTCAGTGTATAACTAAGAATGTGTAACTTAATGCAGCATGTCGTCACCAGAATGTGACATACTTACCTTCTGTATGACCTGCTTTTATGTTACAGGATGCCAACACCATTAAAAAGATCTTTGCACAAAAGAAATCTGAGATGGAACACGGAGAGCCCATCAAATCCAGCATTCGTATCAGGTACTGCAGCGTCAACATTTGAGGAAAATGAAGTGAGAAGTTAACCGATGATTTTTTTCCCTCGTTTTCTTCCACTTTTTTAAGGAATAAAAGGTCGGCCCAGGGAGACCGGCTCTCAGCAATCACTATGGCCCTTCAGTATGAAAGCGATGAGGAGGGCATACTCTCTGGTACCATTTTACTGCTTCATTAAACAGAGATAATGTGTTTCAACATTAATGTGCTGTTCATGCAATGGTGTGTTTTCCTGACTCTCTCAGGATCTGTCCACTATGATGAAGGGGAATCTGAAGCAGAAAGTATGACCTCCAACATAGACATGACTAACCCCATCTTCCAGCTCTATGAAGCTGTGCGCGGAGCCAGGAATAGTCAGGGCCAGCTGATTTCTGAGCCTTTCCTGCAGCTACCCTCCAGGAAGGACTATCCTGACTATTACCACCAGATCAGCCAGCCCATCTGCCTGCATCAGATCAAGTATGGCGGAAGTAATAAATATGTGGCTCATTGTGGGGAAAAAAAGTCACAGTTATTATTATTATTATTATTGTTTTACATAATCATTTTACAGTTTGAGTTAACAAATTTAACATATTTTTCCCCCCAATCTAATTTTATAAACATCAATTTTTATTCCTGTGGTTCATTTTGTGTTATTTTGATAGAAAACTGAACAAGCTTCACCTCAGGGACATTGTTCTGTATATTAGATTTTCTGGTAGAAAAGTTTAGCTGAAAACTGCATAAATGTGTTTTTTTAACCAGCTTTCTTTAGCCACATTTGGTTCATAAGATGCAAATATAATTTCTAGAATTTTTTTCTTTCTTTTCTCTCACTGTTTATTGTGTATGGTAAAATGTGGCATCACACACACTCACTGTACAGTACAGTATTTCTATGCCCCCCCTCCCTTCCCAAATGTGAGAGCCCGTAATTTCCCACAGGAACAAAATGAAGAACAACGAGTATGAGAGTGTGGAGCATATTGATTCAGACCTGACGCTGATGTTTGAGAACGCCAAACGCTATAACGTCCCGCACTCCTCCATCTATAAGCGCGCGCTGAAGCTCCAGCACATCCAGCAGGTCAGTTTAGATGTCATCGTGTTGTGCGCATGCAGCTATGCTGGCTTTGCTGGGACATTAGCAGAGAAAGTTTCAGAAAGATTACAATCAGCATTAAAACTAGTATGAAAATTACTGGTTTAAATATTTTCTTTATTACCTGGCTAGATTAAGAGAAAAGAGCTTTTACAAAGAGATGACGATGATGGTGACAGCATGCTCTCCTCTGCCACGTCTGACACCAGTAGCACAAAGAGAAAAAGGTGAGTTATTCTCAGGATTCTTTAACTATATGAAGTTGGTTGTGTTTGACCTTTTGTGTGACGGTTTATTTTTCTTTTTTGCATCTGGTGTCTAGCCACAAGAAGAATACCAAAAAAAATCGGATGAAAGCTCTTTTTGCTGCTGTGGTTGAGGCGCGCGAAGCTGGCACAGGCCGGAGGTTGTGTGACCTCTTCACGGTGAAGCCATCCAAAAAGGACTACCCCGATTACTACAAGGTCATTCTGGAGCCGATGGACCTCCGGACCGTGGAGCACAACATCCGGTCAGACAAGTACATGACTGAAGATTCAATGGTGGAGGATATGAAGCTGATGTTTCGCAATGCTCGGCACTACAATGAGGAGGGCTCCCAGGTGATGTTCAGCTTTGTGGTTGTACTGCTTGTTCTGAGTGTCGTCTTCTGGAATGGTCTTCTGCCTAAACATTGAAAAGCAAACTTGCTTCCTGTTCTTAAAGACTAGTCTACCTGTCAGTGTTTGAGCAGGCAAATTAAAAAAAGATGGCAGTCTAAATGTCTGAAAGGTTAAGTTAAATATAAATAAAAGCCTGCCTTAAAAGATAATTGGACAAAGAGGCAGATGTTCTGATAAATCTCTCCTTGTTTCTGTAGGTGTACAATGATGCAGACATCCTGGAGAAGATCATGAATGACAGACGGAGGGATCTTGGGCCAGCAACTGATGATGATGATACGATGTCACCAAAGCTAAAAATAAGTACTATCACTTTTTCAGCCATGCTTTGCTAGATTTACTTATGTACTGTGATCTAAGCAACATATCAGTGTAGGGCTGCACCGATTGCAGTTTTCTGGCTGATCACCGATCTTTATAAATGCTGACCTGCCGATACCAATTTTTCTTTAGAATTGACTTGACAGCTTACATTTTCAACGTACCAATTTGGTTTTATTGAAAAGAAAACAATGCCCATAATACATTTCAAACTTTTTAACTGCACAAGCTAGTTTTCTAAAAATATCAATGAAAAGCTTTGAGCTTTTTTGTCCACATAACATAAATATCAGTACCTTTTAGCTTAATTTTCAATATTGTAAACACAAAATTTAGCTCTAGGGTTGTGTTTCAGACCCGTTTTGAGCCTCTTACTAAAATAAGTTAACATTATTTAGCATTTTTTGCAAGGTAGTTATGATCGGTGGGTAAGATAGGTTTCACTTGTATTGATCGACCGATCAACGATCCCCCAAAATGAAGGAAATCGAGGCCCGTAGATTGGCCAGCGAATCGATCGTTGCACTCATATGTCTGTTTTTTATCAGGAATGACGCCCGTGTATGTTATTTTGTTTCAGGAAAGAACAGCATTAATTTGAAGAAGTCAAAGTACCTAACCCCCTTACAGCAGAAACTGAACGAGCTTTATGAAGCTGTGAAGAACTACACGGACAAGCGGGGCCGTCGCCTCAGCACAATTTTCCTGCGGCTTCCATCTCGTGCTGAGCTGCCTGACTATTATCTTGCCATCAAGAAACCTGTGGACATGGAGAAGATCAAGAGCCACATGCTGGCTAATAAGTACCAGGATGTGGATGCGCTGGTGGAGGACTTGGTGCTGATGTTCAACAATGCCTGCACCTACAACGAGCCAGAGTCTCTGATCTACCGGGATGCCCTGCTGCTGCACAGGGTTCTGCTAGAAACAAGGCGTGACCTGGAGGGGGGAGACGACGCCCACGTGCCCGACGTACCCCGCCTCATCCAGGATCTTATCCGCAGTCTCTTTGTGTCTGTGCTCGGTCACCAGGACGATGAAGGACGTTGCTATAGCGATTCGCTCGCTGAGATCCCCGCTGCTGATCCGGTAAACCCGGAGAAGCCGCCGCTCAATTTTGAGATAATTAGGAAAAATGTGGAGCGGGGACGCTACAAAAGGTTGGATGTATTTCAGGATCACATGTTTGAAGTTCTGGAGAAGGCCAGGCGACTGAACAGGTGAGGTGTTGATCAGAGGTGTTTTAGAGAAATTTATCCCGAATATGCAATCAAATAAGCAACAAATGTGTCACTGTGCATGTAGCATAACAAAACAAAACATGAGATTAAGAGAAAGCAAAAATAAAAAAAGGAAAAATATACTTTAAGGACGCCATTACAAAACAAAAGAAATTGATTAATAAATTAATAGTAAACATTAATTAATAGTAGACATAATCATACATATTCGAAAAGGAGTGAGAAGAAGCTAAACTTA
>JBBDHI010000003.1:21815476-21829317 GCA_037177115.1 Craterocephalus stercusmuscarum
CACTACCTATTCAGTAGTTTTAGAAATGGAAACGTTTGTGTAAATTAATAAATGCTGATGTAAATGACTCATAAAAGCACCAAAGAGTCGATGTGTGCTGTGTTGTATTGAAGATACTCAACATAAGCCAACAAAATATTTAAGGAAAGTGTACAAGTTACAGAAGAAATTACAAATGTCAAGATTTTATCTGTGCTTCTTTTGGAAAAACCTTCAGATTAAAAACTTAGCATATTATTCTGTCTCTGATAATCATGTCACACAACTTAGATCTAAATAAAGCTTCATCAAAACCTCTCAGTCTGGACTCGCATAGCATCAGCTGTTTACATCACGTTCTCCCTCCTGTTAAAAAAAACACCCCAAGGGCAGATTGTCAAATTAACCTAGGTGCATCTACGAGGGTGACATCTTACACTAACTGCTTTAACACTTTATTTGAGCACCTTCACTAGAAGTCTATGTGATGAATTCCTTCCTCGACACGGTGAGGAAATAGCTGTTGAGATTTAAGCTGCCGTGTTGATTTGCATGTGCCATTTTCACTGCAATCACTCTAAAATTTGGTACAGTTTTATTTCTGGCCCCAAGCAGAAAAACAAAAACAAACAACAACAACAAAAAAGCCTTACATAAAACATTTTCAATTTTCTTTTCAATTGAAATATACAGATAAACTGGATCATAAGTGTTTGAAACAAAAACTTACAGCCTTTGAATCTAAATCAAAGTATGAAATGGTGTAAAATTCAAATACAGTCTAATGAAGTAGTACAGAAGACACCCTTTATTTCAAACTGATCTCTCTTATTTGTTGTGCAAGCTACAAGTGGTGCATCTTTAAAGAGACTTGAATAGCTGCTTTGCTGAACGTGAACAGAGACCTAATTCAGTTACTCTGGTCTCTGTCACACCCAGTGTAAAAGTTGATGCTTCCCTTCTGTCATGTCTTCACTCCTCAGACATGTAGTTGATACAAAATTCAACAAACAACTCTGATGCACTGAAACCACAAAGATGCACACATGCTGCCACAAGTTGCAGTAGAACACACATGCAGAAACCAACACTCACCCTTTCTCTGTTTCATATCCAGTCTCACCGATAACACATGCACACTGCCCAGGGCCATTTAAATTCCTCAAGGCTTTTTTTCTATGCCTCTAAAAACATTGATGTTTGCAATTTCCAGCAACCTTAAAAACACATTTTGACTTCACAAGAACGATAAAATTATTACCAGATTTCTTAAATCATTACCAGTGACAAAGTAGTACAAACACAGAAATGAGCCTATGTGGACGAGCAGGGGGAGTTCTGTAATCATTCATGTTTCAAGCTGTTTATTTGTCACATGCACTTTCAAGATGACAGAGAAATACAGTTAGACATTTTTCTGAGGTTGTGCACACCCATGTAAAACAAAAAACCCACTGGATTTAAACTAAAATGACATAATAGATAATAAGTATAAACATACATGCAATATATACAATGGAAGCAGTGTGCTAGACCTTTTGAGTAAAATGACTATTGTAGTTCACTATTTATCACTATATTGTGCGCTAATTATTCCATCTCACGTACAATTAAATATCTTCTTTTTTCATTTTCTTTTGAGTTTGTCTTGTTGGCTGCAAGTTATTATTAGGGTCTAGTTTACAGTAGCATGCTGTTTCAGGCATGACTCTCATTTCGTTAGCTATAGTTTAAGGTTCATCAACATTTTTAAAGAGGCTAATGTAAAATCCTTGCACATGAGGTTGGTGGTAGCAAAACGGGTTGGTTAATGCATCATTTATCACTGCTTTATTAATCGTAGGAGAGAGAAGAAGAATTTGTAAATTGACCATTGTGAAATGTGTTTTGTGTTTATTATGCACTTACATAAAAATATGCAATACCACAGATGTTTTTAACTCATGGGGTGCTAAACCTTCTTCCTTCCTTTCTTTTTTTTCATTTCAAAATATTCCTCTTGTATTGTAAGCAGTAAGTTGCTGACAGCAATGCGAAACAGATCAACTGTGTGCCAGTTTGTGGGTTTGCATCATCACATTGCGAGTCGACAGCTTGGTCTCCTTTTGAGCTGAGAATAGCTAAGGTGACAGATAACAGACCGAGCCCCCACCTCTGCACCCCAAACAGTGAAGCATCCACATGACAGTATGTGCCATGAAACACACTCAGTGCCTGTCACTATGACATGAATACTCGATTTACTTCTATGTCATCTAAATAAATCTCTGTCATTGCACAGATATGTTAATAAGCAGTAGTTTTCTTTTAATGTGTAACATCATTGTGATAATAGGTTAATATACCGCAATTCTGCTCAGCCAAAGTTAATCCTCCTTTTTTTCGATTCTAAGAAAAAACAAAACTAAACATAACATAATGCTCCTGTTGATGCCATTCCTGTTGTCAAACTCATCTTTAGTTTCCGCCGTCAGTCCTGCCAACACAAGGACTGGAATCTTGCCAAGAAGAAGCATGTTTGCAAAAAAGTGGGGTGGTTCAAAGGGCAAGCCAATGCAACAGTGTCAACAGGATTAAAGTGCCGCATCTGCTTATGCTGAAAGGCTCTGTGTCATCATGGCTGAGCCATTTAACTACCAAGCTTTTTATGATTTCTGTGATTATCCATCACGTAAACTGCGATGGGTAATCACATTACTTTAGTGAAAGTAATGCTGAGATAAAGATGGGAAGTTTCCATAGCAATGAGGTGTACATAGCGATATTGTTGGGCTATGGTGCTGAATCAATGACCTCTGTAATAATTAAGATGATTTCTAGAAACGGGAGCATGGCAGCAGCGGGTCATTGCTGTGATCTGATTATAACGCCCATGTCAGGCTAATAGCTCGCAAACATGTGTGCATGTGACACAAGTGTTCAAATGACGCTTTATGTGCACGTGCGTTGCGGCGGGGTGAGGCTCGGGGTAAGGGTTGGGGGCAGCGGCTCGGAAAGTGGGGCTAAGTCAGGCTAAGTCTCCATAATAAATGGCAATATAAGCAATGTTTCCTGAAGTGATGGAAACAAGGGTTGCGCGCGTGCGCGCGCGTGCATAGGAAGGGGGAGGGGAAGTAGGGATGGTTGACAATACGAGAGGCTCACGTGACGATCTTTTAAATTCCCGTTTCCCCGCAGCGCAGTTTGTCAGTGTGAATTGTGTGCGGCTGTTTCGCTCCTCGTACGCATGTCTGGTCGCTTTTGACTGGTTGAGACCTCCGAGCTACGCTTTGCGCTCTTCATCATGTTGTTGTAGTTTCGAGTTCGTTTGTTGACTATTATTGTTTTCCCTTCCGAAGCCTTTTGTTAAAAGAGGGATTCCTGCGACAGAAAAGGAGGAAAATGCAGCATTGGGCCAATGCTCAAGTGTTTTATCTGCACTGATTTGGACTGCCCCGGGGCTGCAGGAGTACAATAGCACTGAGCCTCCGTTGCCTGCCATAGGAGAGAGAAGAAAAACGGAGGATCGCGCTGCTACACTGCGAGTCGGGGATCGGTACCAAACAGAGTCCTCGACTATCGGGGTCTCACCCTAAAGCCTGAGGAGCCATGTCATCTGGGAAATTCAAGAAGGATAAGGAGATCATAGCGGACTATGAGACACAAGTGAAAGGTGTGTGTGAATCAGCTGTTTGTGTGTGGTATCCGTGCTGTCCGTCGTATTTTTTTAAATAACAGGCTTAAGTGCATTCATCCCTCTACGTTACGCCAAATGAAGCGATGACAGAGCAACACAATCAGGGGGAAAAGTAACCCGTGACATTCAGTGCAATGACAGAGCATCGGTGTAAAAACCTTAATTTTATTTCCACACACCCTTCCCCGTTTTGAGCAATTCTCCTCCAGTCGGCGGGATTTCTGAGTGTTAAGTGTTAATTAAGTCTGAGTGCAGGAAGGATCGTGGCTCTGAACCTTTGTTGCTGGGTGAAATGACTTCTGTGTGGGAATCATTGCAGGATGATGGTTGCATTCTTTCATGCCGCGGGTTTGTCTTGTGTTTAGTGCCTTTGGAGCTGATGGACAAAAAAGATCTGGAACAGGTTTAACGCAAACGGTGTCTATTAAATACCCTATTCATTAACTTGATTCACTTTCTTATAGAGTAATGCATGACAAGGTTCGTTTGTTTTTATTCCACAGCCATGCTGGTTTTCAGAATACATTTCCTGGTATAAATGCAGATTTTATTTCTGTTTATTCCAGAATTTCTTGACATCTATAAAAAAAATAATTTCTCAGGGGATCTCACCATTGAATCTTTAGAGATGATATAGCCTACTTTAAGCATTGTAGTAGTAAAAAAGCATACTATTGACTTTGTGCAGACATTTCCCAAAGTGGGTCTGAGGTCCGGTTTCAGGCCTTCGACCCATTATCGGCTCTCTTATTCTCAGTGGTGGAACGTTTAATGTTACAACTCAGGGTCGTTAGCCCATCTCACACTGGATGCACCAAGTTTCAGGAGATGTAGAGCCAATCTACAGAGACACATTTCTATGTGTAGCGTGTGCAACTGAATTATTTTTACTTACAAACCTCTGCCTCTTGCTAATGTGTTGTGGTTCTTTCAAGTGATTGAGGAAAAATCATTGACTGTAGAGGGAAAAACACATGCGACATATCGTAGCTCATCTGATTCTGTTGCCGAGTACCTCACTCCAGGCCATTTTTAGTGATTCAGACATCATTTATACAGCTCAGATTAGGCTATAAAATGGTTGAATTGCCCCTGTGTCATGGATCCAGGCACTGTCTGCTGTCTCCTTGCGTTAAACAGTATCCTTCAACTGTGTATGGAGGAAAGATGTTAATTCATAGAGAATGCTCCCTGTTTCCCATTCACAGCTGGTGTGTTGCATAGCCCACGGACACAGAGGGCTCTCCTCTTGACAGCCACCACCTCACAACAGTGGCAGCGTTATGAGCTGGAGCAGGCAGAGAGCAAACCATAATGATATTCAGATTGGAAATTGCACCTGTCTTTTTCTGAGTTATGGCCTCATGGTTAATGTGTCGTCTACATGGCAGAAGGGGCCATGCCATCAATGTGTCACTGATTGGGTCATGACTGGATAGTGGAGTCACTTTGTTATGAAAATGATGACAAAATGACAAAGAAATGGCTCATGATTTCAGCAATACAACAAAGGAGAAGCTATCGCTGTGTTCGTCATGGCTTAGTAATGGCTTTCTTTAAATGTAGGAACAGTTGAGACAGACAAAACAAGGTATAATACCTCCGTTGTGACGTTATGAACTACACTGATAAAAGTTTTACCCTTGCTATTCATTAATTCCTGATGACCCCCGAGGCCGCCTGCCAAAGCCAGGGTCTCTGAAGGACTTTAGTAGATGGTGCTCACTTTATTCAGGCTCTTCAGCTGGTTGATCCTACATTAGCATGTCAATAGAAGAGGGCACTGAGCGGAGAGAGGCTGGCTGAGGAGGTTGCTCTCTGCTCTGCAGCTAACCACACTGTGGTTGCTGGACTGTAGCTCTGCCTCCTCCTGGTTGCCAGTTTTACAGGCGGCTTGTGAAGTGGGCTCAACCATCAGCAGCTGTTTGACATTTACTATGGAAGCTTTGGGCATAGACTCATATTGTACTTCCTCATTATTATAAATGCGTGTGTGCTTTAAAAGCACAACAGTCATAAGAATGGGCGATGGCTGTGTTAAGAGAGGTGGCCATGATATATCACTAAGCTGACACCAAACCTGAACAATCAAACACCTGAACAGTGTCTTCAGCACAAGTTGTTTTTGTTTAACTGCTCGTGTGTTCACATTTTTTTTCTTTTGTTTGCTTTGACTTTAAGTGACTACAGGTTGTGTTGGCTGTGTTCCCTGAACGCTGCAGTAATTCACCTATTCCCCTCTCTGGATGGGGGGACAGTTCTGCTTCGCTGCCTTTACCTGGCTTACACAAAAGTGTTGGAAATCCGGATGTTGTTTTCATCTTTATGGTTTTAGTTGAAATTTTTTTGTCTATTTCTCTCATTTAATGTTTTTTTTTCATTAAATTTTTTATTGAGACTAGTGAGGCACAACCGTGTTGCGCTGAGGTGTCCAACATAAGCACAGAAATGACACACCCACACACAAACTGACATTTCAACATTCACTGATGCATATTTATATGTATTTAAGTGTCGATGTGAATCAGTGTTCAGGTGATGCAGATTACTGAGGACTGGAGGGGCTTTCTATTGATTCTCCTTTAGTTTTTTCCACCAAATGCACTGATTGGGTAAATGAATGCAGGAAATGGCTCATGAAACATTGTCCGTGTCCTCTAGATGCACACATTAATGACCACCCACCCAACACACACACACACACACACACACACACTCAAAGAGGTGATGCTGGGAAGGAGACATAGTTTTAGCACCTCTGTGCTCAGGTTTCTATTTGCCGTTAATCTCGGTCGGATCATTTCCAGCAGCCTGAATTCAAACAAGTTTCGATTTTAAAGCTACGCTTGGACAAGAAAATACAACTATGTGACAATAAAAACTATTGTGTACTGTAGATTACATATGAGGTACCATTTCGAATGTTTGCAGAGCTTAAATCTTGTCTTCACATTTCATAGGTAAAAGTAAACTGTGTTTTATACACATCATGATTTTAATGAGTCTTACAAGTAATGTGAGTTTAAATGACTGCTGCTGAGAATTTTGTGCGACACTGGGTGTGTCGCTTTCTTACTCCATGCACTTGTCACGGACAGCGATTTTGCTCATCGTCCATTGTTGTGTTGTTGTCTAGAAGACCATCATAACAGATTTTGCTCTCAAAAACCCAGAGCCTATCATGTCATATTAGGTGACATTAGCAGAATTATCCATGTTTGCTCGGTTGATACTAGAATTCTAGCTTAATCTAGATCAGATTTTGCTACCATTAAAGTGTTGGTTTGTTGGATATTTAGACTTTGTTGAATGGCATGAAGTTGTCTGTGCAGAAAGTGAAATACAGGGAGCTGATGAGATGTTCACACTGAGTCACTGACTGAAGATCCTGCAGCTGCTCACTTGTTTGGAAAACCTGCTGCAGACTGAGTGAACATTCATTGGCAAAGGAAAATCCTCCATTTGCTGTTTAGGGAATGGTCTTGAGTTGGACAGCTTGTTTACTGTGTGATTTAATGAATTTTGGGCTTCATTCAGGTCTGTTTTGTTTTTGTGGATTAAAGGAGAACTTTGCTTTTTTTAACCTTGGGGTCTGTTGTCTCCTTTAACTAAATTAGACATGGCTTAGGGCCGTTATATGACTCAAGGTTTACAGTGAGTTATACTGTAAAAGGAAAACTCAGATATGTCAGCAATGATTTTGTCTATACTTAGATTCTATTATTTCCTACAGAGTGGATATGATTGGAACATATCGCATGTTTTCTCCCACAGTCCGTGTTATGAGAAATTATAGTAAAAAAATCTCTTCCCGTGCAATGTAAACTGGGACAAGGTCCGGTGAACTGGTTAGGCTGAAATAGAACAATATAACTAGGGCTCAAGTGACATGTTAACAAATATGCAGCCACTGAATAATATCTCCTAGCCTAGCTGTACTAGCTGATAGGAGTATGTTCAAGTTGCAGCTCACATATAAGCTGTCCTGTGGGCAAGTCTGGATTTTTCAAAGTAGAGATTTAGTGTTAAAGTATTGGCAAAATATTGAAATATGTATTGGACTTTACTGTAAAAAAATAGAGAAAAGCTGTTTGACAGAATGTTTGTCTTATAGAAATGACAGTATAAGAGGCAATAAAATGTATGTGCTAATTTTTGAGAAGTACAATCACAGGAAATTATATGAAGTATCCCCCTTGTTTACTGTTACCATAGATTTTCGCTTCAGTTTTCTTAACTTTGTTGACACTGTTCGGGTCTTTAAACTCAGTGTGACAAATGCAGCTGCCACTTGATTAATGGAGACTTTATTGTCTGTTTCACAAGTATTTCAGATATAATCAGCCTTTCATGCAACTGTGGATCTGCCAGGCATAGATTGTCATTTAACACAGTCTCAACTGTTCTTTGATTCATGTGTTAGCATTAATGATGAAAACAAAGGCCCATTTTAGCATGAAAACCGTCTCCATGGTTATTTAGTGCCAGTCAGTGCTGAAGAGTTACTTCTCATTTAACTCCTTTTGTCAAGGCTGGAAGATTTTTTTATCAGCCTTCTCTGTAGAGGTATAGCTTTCAGCATAATGAGTGTATGACAAATTCAGTAAGACGTGACCTGCTGTCCACTGACAGGCTGAAACGCTGCTACAGACTTTTGCTCTGTTTGAAGTGTGGTTAAGCACAATACTCACTATTTTTAATCATACCTTTTCTATAACCTTTCAATGCATAAACTATAGACTGAATATTTAAAGGTGGCATACACTCAACAAGTGCAAACACATTCAACTTCGAACGGTAACTATATTACTGTAAATATCTTCCTATAAAAAGAGATCAGCACAAGCTCAGGTCCCACAGAAGATAAGAGCGCTGAGACAGAAAATGCTTGTTTCAGTTTATAGCCTCATATTTCTTGTGGTACGCATAAAAGAGAAAATTTCAAATTTTTTATGTTAATGCAAAAAGACACATTTTATTAGACTTTCAGAGTTTAGATTTAGTGTGTGCCCAGTTACAACCTTAAAACCACTGTAGATGTGCAAGAAAGCTCAGTGAAATAAAAAAATGTCTCTATAGCAGAGTAGTACTTGATATCAGTAGTTGATAGTATACTCAAAACGAGTAAACAGAAATTTTATTCCAGGAAGTACTTCCTTCTAAGATATGGTAACCTTAGAAACGGAGGAAACGGAGCAGTTGTGTAATAACTTATCATGGAGTTTAAAGTTGTCACTATCTGATGAAGTAATCAGTCAAGTTCTAATAACACAGGCTTGGGGAACTGTGAGATTAACGTTATCATGTAATGGTGAAGCATGTGTCCCACAGCAGACTTTAGATAATTAAACAGCGTACCTATTTGCAGCTCATAAATCCCCCTTGTCCGCCGCTTATTGCAGAAATAGCACCATAAGTGGTACAAGCTCACTTAGTCTTTTGCCATGTGGGTTCAGTAAAAATGATTTGCGTTTGAGCTTTAAATTCTTTTTTCATTTGTCTGATATTTATTTCTCAACAAACCTGCCTTTTATGTTTCTTATTTGTCTGACCAGCAGCCCTCAAACCAAAGCAGACTTTTCACTTGAGACTTAGAAAAGGCACAAATCTTCATAAAAAAAGATTGTTGTTTTATTTGTGTTGTCCTTTAAAGGAGCTATACCTGATATTATTTTAATCGTTCTAAGAAAAATGGTTTCTACTCGGTATATTATCTCGTAAAAGGGATAAGTCCATATAAATGAATGTCTCATCGATTGCGCATATGTACGAGTCCAGACCATTTTAGTTAGCGAAAGCGGCTCATCTTTAGCTTTGGCATGACGCTCTTTCTCTTCCAATGGGGTTAACTTCTGGATTCCAATCAGCCAGTAAGAGCGTTTCTCTAAGAATCTGGAAGTTACTGAAGTTTATCCCATTGACCGAGAAGGAGAGTGTCGCTCCGATGCTTGACTTTAGCCGCTATCGCTAACTAAAGGGTCCTGGACTCATACATATGCACAATAAATGATTCATTTTTATGGACTTAACAGGGGTAAGTCCGACTTCCAACTTTTTACCACATAATATACCATGTAGAAACCATTTTTCTTAGAAAGATTAAAATAATATCAGGTATAGCTCCTTTAAATGTGTGAGCCGTTTGTTGTGTCTGATCAGAGGGCTTTACTAAGTTTCTCTGCCCACCATTTCAGTTTTTTTTATATTCTTTTTTTTTGTCAGCTCACTTAAAGTCATCTTAAAGCTGCCCTGCACTTGTGTGTTGTTGCTGTTGTTTCATAGGCCTGTGTCTTCTGCTTAAAAAGAATTCTGTCGTCTCTGGAAATGCTAAATGTGGTTAACTCTCCTCTAAAAAAGTAATATTTTATTCAAATGCAATGCCATTTGTGCTTTGAAGACAATGGGAAAATTAGGTTTACTGCTTTGATCAGATGCTGCGACTCTGTGATTTACCTAAAACCGGCTTCATTTTCCAATTTACGCATACAACCAGCACATGCCTCCTCACTCAATGTGCCACCTATCCACATTCATCAAATTTCTTCCAATAAGCTTTTCCCCTGGGACTGGTTCACGCCCATGTTGCCATGGAGACACCTCTCAGCCCGGTCCTGCAAAGCTTGATCCTGGATGCAGCAAATGATAGATATCACAGAGTGCATTTTCAAAGCTTACATGTTTTGATGATCCAGAGAAGAAGTGAGGGGGAGGATTTTATTTCTCACTTCTGACTGTGAAAAAGAACCTTCTATCAATTATATTTTTATTGTCATGCATTCTCATTGTATGCAGATCCAGATTTATTACAAAAAGCTTGCTACTACCAAACGTATATTGTCTTTTGTTGTTGTGTCAGATAACACTTACTTTGGAGAGCAGTCAGTTTCATTTAAAGAGGCATTAGATCAAATAAATCTAGGAGGTAGAGAAAATAATATACAAGACAACCTGATTGGATTGTTAGTTTTGCTGTCTAGATTGATTTTTAGTTTAGCAGACAGAAGATTCGGTGGAAAATCCAATAAACCAGCTGATAATTAGGAAGGCTGACACAGAAACTGACAGCTGACATCTTGCTGTAAGACGCTCCATCAGTTCATCTCTTCCCAGCCATTGATTGGTCTCCGCTAATGTTGGCTTATCTTTGGGCACATGTGCTGCAGCAGTTTGGCCTGAACAGGGAGCAGATGAGATAGAGGCAGACGGAAACAAACCTGCAGAAACAAGGGGAGCATGCCCTCATGAATCCAAAATTGTGTTAATCATTAGAGGATTATAACAGAACAGAGGAGTGGGGGATTAGTTCAGCGACTGGGACTTATATTATGAGACTCAGTATGAGGGATGGAGAGACTGAATTGAGGTCTGGATAAGGGCTGCATTCATCTGTGTGTCTTCTTTTCACACGAATTTGGCTCTGCAGCGTAGAGCTGGAGTTTGGGATTAGTTTAGAGAAATTTGGCTCAGAGTGGGTTTTGTCTGGTGTGTGTGTGTGTGTGGGTCTTAATGCATGCTGATATGAACACACAAGGATATGATTGTAAAAGTGTTTGTGACCCTCAGAGGCTTGTTATGATTTCATATTTGTTCTAATTAAATTTGGGGGGCTTGTAGTCCCCCCCTACACACCGCTGTGATTGTGTTGTGTCGAGCACTTCTCTGAGTTAAACATGCACACGGTCAGCTTCTACGCCCTGCTCAAGATCGTATTTTTTGACCATCATCCGGTAGTGAAATGATCCATGTCTCCTGATCCTCCTCAGTTGGCCTGTTGCCCTGTGCAGCTTTCAATGCTGCCCTCAGGACGCTCTGCCAAAAATCCCTCTTATTCACTGCACACCAGTTCTGTCTCGACCTCACTGCGACAAGATGCCACATGGCCCTTTCAAACAGGCTTGCACCAAAATGCTTCACCTATGCATCATCTCTCACAAATAAAAAATTGGGATATCTCATATATTATAATACATATTATTGGAGTTGGGACCAGTCCAATCAAATTTTGGTATCAGCCTCCAATATTGACGTAATTCATGGATCGGATATCAGGCTGAATTCTGCGATCCACATCAATGATCCAAACAGGATCCTTTTCATGGTCTCATGATTATCTGTTCAGCTAGAATTATGATAGTTAATGTACACTGCACTGATTGTCTGATGAGCTGCCTTAGATAATTTAGCATGTTGCTAATTTGGATATATTGTAGCTTTGAATCATAAAGACAGCAACTTGAAATGTATGTATAACCAAGGCTTTTGGGCTAAAAAAATTCTTGCAAATCAACTCCATGACGGTGTCCTGCTTGGACTCAGATATTCAGTAAGTTTGACTTCTGACAATTGTTGAGTTACATTACAGAGAGAAAACTTTGTGATTTGTCAAGCAGCAACCTCTAAGGCTGCAAAATAAACATTGATGTCTTAAAAAAATATATTTCAATGATTAATTTCAAAAGCGACTCATCCCAGAAGTTTCAGAAGTTTTTAACAGAAACAAACTTGTTAAAAACCTGGAAGAGAAACTACTGTGGTGTCAGTAAATTTGTTTTTCATGAGAACTTTACAGACTACAGCAAAGCTGGTTGAGACAGTGAAGCTGATTCAGTCTTTAACCCCTTTTACCTTCTGAGCCATATCATGGTCATGGTCAAGTCTTCTCAAAACGTGGAGTTCTGTGTACCGATATTATATTTTTATTTTATAGATACTTGATAGCATACAGCTTCAAAAATCCAATTGTATTTTATTTAAAAACAATTAACGATACTTGTGAAAGCGTACAAACAATGAAGTAGTGTTCTCAAATATAAATGCAAATATTGGCCAATGATGTGGTGTGGTAAACGTTTTGTTTGCAGTCCGATATGGACAAAATTTTATTTCCTGATATTCATGCCAGATATCTCGATATCAATACGATATGGGTTTGGTGAAAACCAAGCATTTTTCAGAAAAGCACAAACTCCCACAGCTGTACATGCAGGACGAGCGCAAGGGAAATCTATATCATTTATATTGTTGCTTTTTCAATATTAATATCTTGAATGTTTATTCGATATACACATGATAACAATATATCTTTCTGCCCTAGCGACTTATTGCAGCTGGTTAGGAAGCTGAGGTTAGCCAGGCAAAGTTCACAGCCCAACAAGTTCAAATGCTGGGACTTGAATCTCTGACCTTAAGAAAAACCCAGAACCATTACCACTGAGCCACCACTGCTGCCAAGGCAGGTCCAATAAAACTTCCAAGTATTTAAACTCTGCATCTGTAAATAATTTTCTTACCATTCTGCTGGTGGGGAGCCAACAGGAAGTCAGGCGGATCAGCCAGAGGAAGTCTCCGATGCAGATGCTCTTAACTAGAGAACTGCGCTGTGTGGGAGGAAAAATGTTTGAAAGCCTAAACACAAATATTTTGGTGTTCAATTAATGCAACCGTGATGCAAGCCGATACACTCATCTGCTGACACGCTACACCGGCAAAGGCACTGAGAGTTGTAGCTGTCAGGTGATACACGTCGCGTGCTCTGTGAGCATCGACTTCACTGAAGCTCCATTCAACCTAAAACTCTTTCCTTGACATATCATGATGTGTTTTACAACAGCTGCTAATACAGGATTTTGTCTGCGAGGGTTAAAGTTCAGAGATCTCCAACATCCTACCATTGTTTTAAGAGGTTTCCTGTTCCTGTCCATGTCCTATGGGGACACAAGTGTCCACAGTACTTTCAATTCCGGTGTAGGATGAACAACAATAGTGAGCAGGTGGACAGTGTGAAGGAGCAGGGTCCTCTTAATGATGGTTAAAAGAGTCTGGTGAGGAATGTGAAGTGTCCGTCATTATTTTGTCTTAATGAATCATCTGTAATTGAGCACTAACAAATGACTGTCTAGTGGTTAAAGGTAATTGGAGAACTAAAAGAGGGCTTTTTCTCCACTGTACTGTATGCACACCATGCATGAACATACAGTCACAGAGCACTTCATTAGGAAGGCCAGTGAGGTCCTTTACAGCGTGAAACAGCAGCTGTGTCCAGTTTTTCTTTTAATTCCACTGCTCATACAATATATACACTACCAGTCAAAAGTTTGGACAGACCATTAAAGGTAACTTTTGACTAACTTTGGATATTTTTTAATAATTTGTCATAACTTGGTGCTCAGAAATAAACCCGAATAAG
>JBBDHI010000003.1:21855842-21873041 GCA_037177115.1 Craterocephalus stercusmuscarum
AAGAACACCCTTGTGTCGACCATCATTAACTACATTGTTCAGTACTTTATTTGTAAGTGATACTTGTATTTGGTACTTAAAGAGGCAGAAAATAACTAAATACAAGCCTGGCCGTTTCTTTTTTTGCTTTTAACAATTTAGAGGCAGCTTCTGTGTGGCTACTTTCTCCAGGTTTCCCCAATCATCTCTACCTGTCTCTGGATGGAGGCGGCTGTTGCCTGAATGCACACTTGAATCCCCCTGCTGCCTGGTTTTCCTTTCCTTTTCTTTTTTTTCTTCACCTGCCCTGTCTCTTCTCTTCTCCTCAGAGGCAAGCCAAGTATTCAGAGAATAAACTGAAATGCACAAAAGCGCGGAATGACTATTTGTTGAACCTGGCAGCAACCAATGCAGTGGTGGCAAAATATTACATCCACGACGTCTCTGACATGATTGATGTAAGTATGTGCTCGGAACATGTGTTTGTTTCTATCGCTCAGCCGGGACCTCTGATGTTGTTTTAACTTTGCAGCACTGTCACTTTTCTCACCATCTGTTCTCATGTCTCATTCCCTCTCAGCCTGT
This sequence comes from Craterocephalus stercusmuscarum, assembly GCA_037177115.1. Taxonomy (NCBI): domain Eukaryota; kingdom Metazoa; phylum Chordata; class Actinopteri; order Atheriniformes; family Atherinidae; genus Craterocephalus; species Craterocephalus stercusmuscarum. Next base: position 21,856,407 of record JBBDHI010000003.1, read on the forward strand.
TAGCTGTTTGTTCCCAAGCTGTGCTGTGAGCCAAAATAAATGCAATTGCCACCATTTTTTTTGTGTGTGTTAATTGTGGCATAACAAACCCTGACACTCTTTTGCTGATGAGTGTTGACGTTTAAATTAGTTGAACAGCATTCTGTACTCCCACACAGTTAGTAAAGCATATCTCTTCTACCTGATGATGAGAACATCATCAGCGTTGACAGAAGGTTTTCTGCTCTGCTTTTTCTTCTCCTCTTCTTGCATCTTCTTCCTTATTCATTTGTTTTTGTTTATGCTGCTTCTGAGAGCTTCGCTGAGACAAAAACTGCTCGCCCTTGTAGCTGTTTGCTTCTAAACCAGAACACACACACATACTTGCCCTAATGTCTCCCCCTCTGTCATCTATGTCATCTTTTCATAGATCAGAATAAAGACCTTTCCTTTTGGACTTATTTAGCACACGAAACCTAATTTCAGTTGTTGTTTGTTTTATCCTGAATACTAACCTCAAAAAAACATTAAAACAATAGTCAGATTTGAAGGGATGTCATGTATTAGTAGTTGGAGGCTGACTGGACTCAACTGGCCCACAGTCTTTGTTCATGCAGGCTTGACTGTGGTAAATGTGTTTGGCACTGGTCTCTAAGCCTCAAGTGACCTGACACCAGTCACCCTTCAGAAAAAGATGAAAATGAAAGGAATTAAAAAGAAAAGGCCATTATGTCTTGATTCTGAAAACTGCATTTTGCCTCTGCTTATTTTATTCAGGCACACATACACTTCCCTCTTCAGGGAGCTGAGGTTTTGTGTAACATTATTTGCATTCTAATCAATGTTTTGCCCATTAATTACACAGTCTGTGGCAGCTCGCCACAGTCTCATTTGTCCCGGCTGCTTCATAATGAACAGAAAATTTCTTATTGTCATTGACATTTCTTTTTCCTGTTTACTTTCCTGCAGTTGCTCGATTAAGACATCCTTTTTAAAAACTTTTTTTCTTCTTATTTTCTTCCCAAAAAACAGCAAAGAAACACACACATAAACTGTGAGCTTCTTCCTGATCATCAGTGTAGATTGCAGTCCTAATGTGCTGCAGTTTTACTCTGTAATTTGTGGGTTTACAAGACAAATGAAAGCACACGTGTTCTTCAGCATGTCCATGCATCTTGCCTCCCCACATCTGGATGTGACCATGTTGCTCGAGGTCAGACCATCTTACAGCCTACATTAGCCACAGAGATGGCTCATTTTCCAGGTCAGCCACAATAAGAGAGGGGTGCTGTGAATTTTCCTAAATCTAGTGAACATTAGTTTTGGTTACGCTTCTATTGAGCTGTTTCGAATATGAGGGTAACATGATAGTGCAGAATGGAGACTGAAGAGATGATTTCTGGCTATCCCTACTTCTTTGCTCAGCAGCTTTCGTGGATCCCATGTCTGGAAACTTAATGGTCCGTGTCATCCAAATCCCGAAGAGCTGCAGGGACTTGGATTGAGAATTTGACTGATTTATCTTCCACAAAACACCAAGAGGCAGAATTCAGCTCCGACCGAATTCAAACAGGAGCGTGTTTTGTACTGGCAGGATATAAATGACTTCTCTAACCCAGCTGTTAGATCTGAAACTCTGAAAAAATGAAATGTTTGAACACCAGATGCATATGTCTGCATCATGATGAGTCACTGATACATTGAAATGAAAGAATTTGGGGCAGGGGCATAAAAATGGCTGACCATGTCTTTTTCTAGCATCCTTCCAGGCAAACACACTAAAACACTTCTAGGCTGACAAACACCTGCTGAAATCCAAATAAATAGCTCAGCAACATTTGGTGTCTCTGAGAGCATATTTGCCACAATGACACACACGCATACAGAAACAAACATTAGTTGCAAACGTGATACTTGCAGAGCAAGAAGTGAGCGTTGCTAAGTTATTTTCTAGTTTGCAGATAAATTGTGATTTCTTTTGACAAGTCAGCTTGGTCAAAAGTGTCACATTAATTGGAAATTAAGGTTACTATGTAAAATTTGAATTAATTCAGTTTTTGTAGATGCAGCCAGTGAGATTTGTGAACAGGAATTTCATGCTAGATTTCTGTTGCAGTGGAAATTACACCCAAAGAAAATTTTTTTTGGATGAACACAAATTGATCATGGCAGACATTTCCACACACAAACAAAATCAAGTACAAAACAGATTCTTTATTATATTAAATGCATAAAAACATATTTGACATTTGTCAGACAGATTTAATCAGATTACATCAGATCTATTTATTCTCTTTCCACTGAATCCAAAGGTTTTAAAGTGGAGTAATTTTTTTTTATTCATTCTATCAAAGTTGAACTAAAATAAACACTTGTAACGGAAATGTTTTCAAGCCTTGACACAGACATCATTTTGGACTCTAGCTTTTATTTCACAACATAGCTTATCAGGAAAGGAGTCAGAGAGTGTGGGGATTGACACAAAGAGTCCCAGATCGGGATTCAAACCTGGGCCGGCTAAATTGAGGAGTTCTATCCTCAATGGGGCGGCCACCCAATCAGCTGAGCTCAACACTACCTTGGATCACTCGGCACATGTGCCTAAGCTTCGGTACATTACATCTCATCACTCAACAAGAGTTGGTGATTTAAGATAATTATCCTTCACTAAACTGATGAAGACAAATATAGTTAACATTTAATTATAAGTTGACTATAGTCAAAGTTTTCCTTGTTTTATGTAAAACCAATAAGAAATTATTGGTTGTACATGTTCAAAATGTATAAGTTCAATTAGATTTTTATTTAGCAAATCAAACGGGTTCCTCAATTGGCTTTTCATAGAGTAGCCTACAGTATGCTAAATCTTACATAATAAGACCAATTGTTTCTAAATACTTGCAAATCAATAAATGTCCAATCTTTAGATAAAGTTTAAATATAGTTTAGAAACAGCTGTATTGCGCAAAATGGAAATGTTCAAATTATAGGCATCAATAGAGCTTGCATTTAAGCTAGCCCAGTCCTCTGCTCCGGTATTCTGCTGCAGTAGATGTGTAAAAGTGCTCTTTCTCTGTTTGTATTTCTAAGAAGAGACTAATTTACTCCCCTTAGACATGGGTCTACTGAGCCAATTTGACTGAGTGGTGCAATGAAGTTTGTGCACAAAGCAAAGCAACTACTTCCTCAGTGCTAAAGAGTTTTAAAGAGCGTTTACTTAGTGATTTACAGTGCTGTCAGTTGCCCCAAGCTCCCTCTAAACCTCCTCACTACTATCCACTGCTTAATTAGGTTACTTGGTACAGCTCTGTGTGATAAGGCTCTGTAATTATCCCTCGTGTCCTACTGTGCCAGCTCCTGTAATTCTATAAACTCTACTTCTATTTTTGAATAGTAACATGAAGCAGAACATAATTTGGTATCTAATCAATTAGACAAGCCTGAACTTGCCGAAAATTGCTCTGAATATTATGTTATATGTTCCAGATTAAAATTGTTATTGTCCCCTGTTGAATTTATCTAAATTTGTGTAGCTACAGTACAGTTGAACACACTGAAACTCCACTGTTGAGCATTAGTTCAGTCCGATCACTGCATTAATCTACAGTAGCATTGCTTTGTGTTATGCAAGTCTTATTACACAATCAACACGTACAGTATAACATTCTTATCTCCACTGTGCTGTTATATTTACAATTTCTTGTGCAAAGTGGTTTTCAGGTTATTTATCAGTTGTTTTGTCTCCACAGTGCTGTGACCTAGGCTACCATGCAAGTTTGGCTCGCACCTTCAGGACCTACTTGTCTGCAGAGTACAACCTGGAGACATCGCGCCACGAGGGACTGGATATCATCGAGAATGCAGTGGACAACCTGGACTCCCGCAGTGACAAGCACAAGATCATGGATATGCATAACCAGGTGTTCTGTCCTCCGATGCGCTTTGAATACCTGCCACATATGGGAGATGAGGTGATCTGAATACTTCAGCTGTTTCAAAGATGTATTTCTCTCATCTAAAATAATAATGAAAAAATACTTTCTAAAATTAATCTGACCACTCAAAACTGTTCTGCTGTGTTTGTTCCAACCCATTTACCCTCCTCCCTGCCAGGTTTGCCAGGTCAGCGCCCAGCAGCCGGTCCAGACTGAACTCCTGATGCGCTACCACCAACTTCAGTCTCGTTTAGCAACACTAAAGATCGAGAATGAGGAGGTCAGGGTTTATGATGATGAAAAGCAAGCCAGTCCTCACACTCATTTCTCCCAGAGTCATTGATCCATCGAAGGGCAAACGCCAAGAAGTAGGGCCACATCACCATCTGTTCTCATGCCAGTTCCTCTCAAATCATTGTCACTCTGCAGGAGCTGGAATATGTTTAGACTGTCACAGTGCTCATATTGCCCTTTCTACTCTGTCTTGTCTGAAATTGTCTGTTTTATCACAAAGGCAGGGCTTTCTTATGATAAGCAGAACCCATGGTGCAAATGGAGGTGGCATTGGTTCTGTAACCTCCCTGGCTCTGTTTATTGTATTCAGGAGGATAATGGGAGTGTTGGGCCATTACAGGAAATGACATTTATTAATCAAAAATCCCTCTTCAGTTATTCCATGAATGCTGTCTTTGCCAGGCACATATTTCATGTCTTGGTCTATTGTTTACCTGAGCTACAGGCTGCAATCAACTTATATTCGGTCATTTCAGTGCTGTCAAAGATAATTAATTGCTTAGAGACCAGACGTTTGCAGCATAAATATACTCGTTCTGTAAATAATTCATTCTATCCTTTGCAAGCATCATCAGTTACTTCATATTTTCATAAAACGAAAAGCAATAATGCAAATAAAAGAGAAAATATTAACTTTTATCATTTTAAATCCAATCCTTTACTGTTTTTGAAATCTAACTAGGTGAGAAAGACTTTGGATGCCACCATGCAAACACTGCAGGACATGCTGACAGTGGAAGACTTCGACGTGTCGGACGCCTTTCAGCACAGCCGCTCCACTGAATCCATCAAGTCTGTGGCCTCCGAGTCGTACATGAGCAAGCTCAATATCGCTAAGAGGAGGTCAAACCAACAGGAAACTGAAATGTTCTACTTTTCAGTAAGTTCATGTCGACCTATGTATCGCTCCAAACTGTGCCAGCCGGCTTTTAAAACCAAACTAATAATCTTCAACACCATATTTTCTAAAAACATGTGTTAAAGCAAACTACAGCATCTTCAGGAAATTCAAATCATGATCATGATTTTGCGCCTCCATATTGTTAGATTGGTTCACGTTTGATGGATTAGCGCTTCCCTCTCTTTAATCTCACTCTTGCCTTCATCTCTCCATCTAGAAATTCAAGGAGTACCTGAATGGCAGTAACCTCATCATTAAACTACAAGCCAAGCATGACTTACTGAAGCAGACACTGGGAGAAGGTGAGCTGCCTTTTTCTTTTCATCCTTCTCTTTTAACATGCCCGAGTCTCATCATAATGACCCAGAAAATCTTCTGCAAAACGCTTGCCTTCAGGGTTTCAGTGGTTCTGGTTGGATCTAATAAGCAGAGAATGAGATGAAGGAGTATTCAAAGACATGAGAACGTTTTAAAGGCAGCAGGAAAAAAAGGAAATGGAAGCAAAAACAGACCACAGATCTACTTTGAGGTGTCCATTCCTCTTTGAGCTTATCTTTATTGGTTAAAATATCATCCAGTTAGTCCCTATATGGTGTGGCCACAGGGAGGGTTTTCATTTCCGAGCTGCAGGAAAGAGGATTTCCTTGGCTCCACCTTTTCCCTGGAGATCCCCTTGTCACCTCAGCCGTGAACAGTTTACGCCCAATCAATCTGCTGGGCCAATCCAAGGTCCATTTCTCCAGCTGCTCCTGCATCGCAGCTTTACTGAATATGAAAGGGCACAAAGTGTACCAGCTGAGGCCTCCGGGCCCTGCATTTATATCTATATTCCACACTTTGAATAAATTCATTAGCTAGTGATTAATTTCATCCTCAGGACCTCAGATTGTCCTTGTGGCTCCTTCTCAGTTGCCAAACAATCAGCTGCGTCCTGTTCTTCTGCTGAAAAACTCAAATTATGCTTCGGTCAAATGTCCATGATGGAGCAGCTGAGAGTGTAAGAGCAGAGCATATGGCGTCTCCAGGTACCACCCATGTTTAATTATTTAGCTGATCAATCACGGGTGAGTCGTGCTCATTAGCTCATTGCCTCATACTTAAAATAGCCTGTTTGTGTATGTGCGCGGGTGGCCATCAGCGTGACAGAGCAAACAAGATGAGACTGGTGAGTGCCACATGGCGGTTACATCTTGCTGCATGTATTAATAAAAACATAATGCTAATCTCGGGTATCAGGCAAGATGGTGCTAAGATTTCTATCAGAGCCAGTCTCCCTGGAGACGAAGAGTTTAAAGTTTTTGTGTTGATAGAAAGACGGGTTTAGATGTGAAATTGTGGTATTTTCTCCCTTATGCTTTAAAAGGTTTAATGTTGAGTTAAGTTGGTCAAAGACAGACATTTTTCAGATGATTTTTCAGCAAAATCATGTCAGAAGATGTTGTTCCTTGATGTGATTGGTCCAGAGACCTGGCTGCATGGATAAAGACCTGGCCGTTGGATAAAGACTCTTATTTTCAGTGCGTAAAGACACACTGAGTCCATGTTTAGTGGGATGATCAGGACTTTTTTTATCAGATTGCAAGTCTGCCATAATATAAATCTATATAATATGTGCATGTGCTGTTTGAAAGCCACAACAAAGGGCTCAGTGAATCGGCACAGGCATTGTTTAGTGTCACCACTGTTAGGCCCCTCCCTCCCGAACCTGCAGCTGCCACCCCTGTCTTTTTGCTCTGAGAGGAGGCCTGTGACCCCTTGGGGTCGTCTGCATCCCCTGAGACCTCAGTCACGACTGCTCAGTGGCTTTGTCCGATGAATGGTGTTAGCACTGTTCTATTCATCACTCCCCCCAATAGTGATGTTGTGTGTCAGAAAACCCTTCAGTGAGGCAGGAGGCAGACTGGCGTCTGTATCATGTGTAGCATGAAGACACAAGTATATAACATGCCCCTCTTTTGTTTTTTCCTCAGGGGAAAGGGCGGAGTGTGGAACGACAAGGTAAGATCCCGTTTGAGAAGTGGACTGTTTATAATTCCTGCTTTAGACCCATGAAGCATCTGCTTGTTCCATTAATCTGAGGTCATTTGACTATAAAAGAAGAAGAAGAAGAAGTAAAACAGAAACTGTTAAAACTCACCAACCAGAAAAATGTTTAAGGCTGCCTTTTAAAAATTAATAATAAAAAAGATGCCACATTTGTACAATAAATTTATGTGGTTATGGAATAAAATACCACGGGAAAGGATATGTATGAATAGGAAAAGACTTGTTTCTCGAAACATTGTCTTGAGCATGCTATAATGATATTGTGGTTTATTTAAAATGCTTAATAAATTCTAATTAGTGTAGGGTTGTTTTTCCTACAGATGGCTGATGGTTTTTAAATAAAAGTTATGCTTTTATGATATTCTGAATTTATGTGGATGGTTAAAAAATTTATAGTGATGGAATAAACAGGACCTTTTTTGAAGGGTGGCATGTGAATGAAATGTGTGGTTCTCAGCAGAAATCACATGTGGAACATTTCTATCCAAGTATAAATCTACTTATCTCAACACCTTGGTAGCAGTAAGATGATCAAATCATGCAAAATAGTTTTTTTGTTAGTTTATACTTTTATGTAGTTTATAGTTTAATATCCTTGTTTTGTCAGTACCTCACAAAAATAGGATTTATTTTAAACCAACTATATTTAGAAACTGTGTTTTGACCTGCCTTTTAGCTACAACTGGTTTTTAAGATTACAAATATGGTGTTTTTGTTCCCCTTGTCCATCGTTTCCAGGCCCCCCATTCTTCCCCCTAAACCACAGAAAATGCGGAAACCTAGGCCACGCTCCATGTATAACCATAAGCTGTTTAATGGCAATATGGAGACCTTCATCAAGGTACCCCCTGGTGGTGGCGGTGTATGACTGGGCAGCCCTGTGGTGCAGGAGGGGAAGGCAGCTAGAGCCTTCATTCTCATTCTCTTCCTGACTTTAGCCTTCTATTTGTCCCTCTTCCAGCTGCCTTTGGTCTTGATATAACGCCTCTGTTAAACCTCTAATCCTGCTCCTTCCCTCCACGGTTCTGCTGGTGCACACAGACACAGCGGCAGTCAGCTGTCTCCTTATTTCCCTGCAGAACAATAAACCATCACTGGCTTTCTTTTCAAAATCCAGTCACTGTGAATAACGGAAGCAGGAGACAGCGGTGCATCTGCTTTGTCCCTCAATGCACCCGATCCTATCCGGAATTCTGTGGCTTTCCTATCGCCAGTCCCTGTGCATAGCCGTCTTTAACCTCCAGAAGGGTCATTTGTCATTTGAGCTTTTCTAACTCTGGTAATCTGCTCCCTCTTCCTCTGCTTCTCTGTGCTTTGCTGCTTTCTGTCCCAGAGGGAGAAGGAATGCCCGTACTCGTATTCAGGTACCGCTGCTGTTAGTGAATACAGAACAGGAAACAAGTCAAACTAATGAAAGTGTCAATGATAGTCATTTACATGCTTCTAATGTGCTACAGTGTTTTTGTAATTACAACCCTTGTTTTAGTAATTTCATGTTATTGTATATATTCTGAAGTTAATATTTGCTATTGATTACTAATAATTTGTGCTGTATAGTCAATGCATATTATATTGGATTTATTTCTTTGGTTTTGTCTTCACATTTGATTTTATCTAATTTTAGGATTCAGGTCAGCCGATTCCCCTTGTCGTGGAAAGCTGTATCAGATATATCAATCTATATGGTAAGTCTCCCATCATACTGTTTTAACTGTGACTTCCTAACAAAAAAAAGTAAATATTTTGGAAACTCCTGTAGTTTCATGAGAAGCAACAGCTGCTGCTGGACCAGGCAATCTACTGCAGGAATAGCTGCAGGTACCGACACTGACCTGCCCTCTGTCACAGAGGTGCTCAGCTGCCTGCCAGAGATTTGACAAGCTCATAACAATAGATCACACACAGCGTTTTGAAAGTCCAATTGGTCTTTGTTAGTCAGTTAATCTCCCCCTCACTGTCTTTATAACTCCTCCCTGTATACCTTGACATCTGTCTTCAGCTCATTGCTGTAGCCTGCAGGCCTTTGCTCTGGATCTGGACCTAATGAAACTACAGAAAACTGATTAGAAGCCTCTAACTGAAACCATATGCTGCCGGCTCACTGAGGGGCCCTCTCCTTGAAAAAGACCCATCTCCCTTTGTGACTAGATTACATTTCCTGCCCTGTGTTATATGTTACCAGTGGGCTTTTGTGAAGCCGGTAATGTGGTTTGGAGATAATAGCAGTTGGCGTTGCTCTGAATCTGTAAATTCTGGTTCTCAGGGCTGCAGCAGCAGGGAATATTCCGCGTGCCAGGATCCCAGGTGGAGGTCAATGACATTAAAAACTCATTTGAGAGAGGTGAGTCCATATTTTCCCCATTGTCATGCCAAAAATTCTTCATTTTCTCAACAAATAGTAGCAGTGAAAACATACCATTTTTTTTCTTTTAGGTGAGGATCCCTTGATTGATGACCAGAATGAGCACGATATTAATTCGGTGGCAGGAGTTCTGAAGCTGTACTTCAGAGGACTGGAGAACCCTCTGTTCCCAAAGGAGCGTTTCTTGGACTTCATCTCTACCATCAGTGAGTCAACAAAAAATACTCAAGGGACTTGTGAGTGAGCCAGATAGAATGGAGAAAACACACTGTACTGTGTATACACCTTGCAGCACATAATGCAATACAAAGACCAGCGCTGAGCTGCTGTCAGAGAGCGAAGAAACCACATCTGTCTACTGAGTCATGTGCAAGTGTACTACAGAATAGGTTTTCTTGCTATTTCTGATAGGATGATCATTCAATTCACCTTGGGGTGGTGTGAAAGGTATAAGGAGGGGGGAGGGGCATGTCAGAGAGTCAAACTTTAAAACAATGTGGCAGCATACCTTAGTTTAGTTATGTCTGAACAAATATGAAATTTGTGGAAGAATGTGTTTTGGACCAGTGACAGCAATGTACTGAGGTCTGGCCATTATTGACATTATTCACAGTGCTACATGTAAGGAAACCAAACCCAGCACCTGTGGAGCACACTGGTAGAAGGCGAATGATTTGGCCTTGTTTTGGATCTGCAACATCTGGACACTTTCCAGCCATTAAGTTGACCATGAACTCTTCTGAAAAGCAAAGTATTTTAGTTTTCTAGAGTCAAGTGTGGGGCCCAATTGACAGTTAAAACCTGGCAGAAATTTGGTCATTCATCAGGGCAATGATCCCAAACACAATGGCAAGAATCGTGTCATTGCAATGTCCCAATCTAAGACCAGACTTCGACCTGATTGAAATGCTGTGTTGAAACCATAGCGAGCTTTTAAAGAACACATGGCTACAAAGTAAACCTCAATGAGCTGGTGCAAGTTTTAAAGAAAATGGGCCAAAATTCCTCCACAGCATTGTCAGAGGCTGATAACATCGTACAGTCCCTTCAAGTCATTGCTGCTAAAGGTAGTTCTACAATCAGTTGAATCACAGACTGTTCTTAATTCTTCACATGACCACATTATTTTGCAAGCCGCTTTATTTTTTTGTCTTTTGTGTTTTAGAGCTGGAGTCTGGAGCCGAGAGAGCGCATCACATCCAGCAGATCCTTGTGACACTACCTCGAACAGTCATTATTGTCATGAGATACCTTTTCGCTTTTCTCAATCAGTGAGTCACACTACACCCTTGAAGCCTTCGCTATTGTTGTGCACAAATTAGAGTTTAAAAATGAGTTTGCTCCTTGAATAATCTCTTTACACTAGAGCATATATGACATTGACTCTAGCACCCTACAGTACACTGAATGTAAATGTACTTCAGATCTGTGATGAGCATTACACCAGACAAACAATGACAAGATAGGGACGTGAAAAGATAAAATCTGAATAACCTGCTATGTAATGATTCATCTCATTGGAAGTTATTTTCAGGTGAGGACACTCATATGTTACCGAAGTTGTGTACTTATGTTATTATAGGCCCTTTTAATGGGTTTAACTACTGAACAAAGTGTGTGAACTAATATCTGTCTTAGTTGGAGTTATATCAGCTGGGGTGTTTGTGCTCAGCTTAGTTTGTTAATAATGTGCAGATATTTCCTCCTGCAGCACTGATGATTTAGTTTTCAAGAATGGGTTAATGTCTTTTCTAGATAAGTTGATTTGTTGCATGGGTTGGATGATTGTAGTATTTTTTGAGCAGTTTCCTAACTGTGCATTGATGCATGTTAGAGCTTATGTACAAGCAAAATGGATTTGAAGTTTTAGCCGTTCACTTCAGATCATGGCACTGACGTTTTCTAAAGCAGCTATTATTAATAATAGATTTCTAGCAGGGGCCCATTATCATACAGCTTGCAGACATTTTTAGCATCTTTTGGCAGGATGTTTACTTCCTCTGCTGTCTGTAGGTTCTTCTCTTATAGTTCAGCTTTGCTTCAGTTGCGAATAGCAAACAAATAAATAAATACATTTTCTCTTGTACACCAACTATACACCCCCACCCCGCCACAAAAATTAATTGTTCAAGTGCCAATGGAGACTAAAACAAGATCAAAATAGTTTAAATTACATTCATGCCGGCAGAAACTTGGCTATGAATGAAAGCTAATAACGTGCATAGATGTGTACTGAGGTCAACTATTTTTGCTGGCAATGTGGGACCTACAGTACCAGCAGCATTAGCAAGTTTCATTTGTTATGCATAGTCTGATTATATATGATGAATTCCAAATGTTATTTAAACTGAAGCCTTAATACAAAGTCAGAGAAAACAGACTTGTTGCTGTTTTTACAAGTTAACTTACCTCATAGTCAGTTAGTGCAGATAAAAAAAAACAAATGGTGCATGAAGTCGTTACAGAATTTATTAAAACTTGATACGTTGTTGTTGTTTTAACAAAAAAGGATTAATAGACTAGTGCATTAAACCTTATGGCTACACACTTGGGTATGTTTGTATGTATTTTATGGAACTGATACAATTAACAGTCCTCAAATGAGTAGGGGAGACCGGGGCTTGTTGTCACACTTTTTACACTCTTAAATATTTCTTAGAATTAATGCATTATATAAGATAAAATTATGTACCAGATGAAAGATCAGAGTCTCAGGTATTTTTTTTGTATTCATATTATTTTATTATCTTGTGTCAATGCGAAGTTGTAAGCAATCAAATGGAGAGTGTGAACATGTGACATGTTGCCCCACCACGGGGTAAGTTGTCTCACTACAGTATATGGGGTAAGATGTCACACTGGACTTTGCAACTAAAAAAATAAGGACACAATTTTCTTTTTCTTTTTACTTCAAAGTGAATGCTAAATTCAGGAACAGACAGTGTTTATTTTTAACACTGGAGACTCATTTAACATGGCCACCTAACAAACATTAAGACAAAATAATTGGGCAAAGCTCACTGCCATTACTGCCTCAAAAGTCCCCTTCAACCCTTAATTTTTTAATGTATTTTGATAGTTTATTCAAAATTATTAAATATGCTTTCTATATTTCTATTATATGGATATTCTATAAAAATATGGCTGTATCATTTTTCTTTTCCTGTTTATCACAAAAGACAGTTTGGTTATTACAATGTTTGAATGTTTATATTAGAAATATTCATTCTACAGTAGGTGACAGTGTATTGCATGACTCACTGATGTCCCCTGAAGTGGCAAAATTACACATTTTTGATCTCCACCTATGAATATACTAGAAAAATCAGTAAAATATGTGTCCACTGTAGTGGACGCCATGCATGAAAGAGTTAACTTTGAACTAGTCATTAGTAAGAATCGTCTAAATCGCAGTTCTGGCATATGTAGACTGGTTTACCAGGGGTGCGTTCTTCATGGGCCGATCTTTTTCATATCATGCATTGCACTGTTATGCACTTATCACATGTGACAACTTACCCTGAAATGACTGAGACAAGTTGCCCCAAACGACCATGTTTATTAAAGCTAGCTCTAACGTTAGCATATAACAGAATAATGCCTTAATTATGACAAGATGCCTTAATGTCTCCGCAAACAAGTCTGCATTCATTCCTGTTAGGATTTTTATCGGAAAGGTGCACATTTCAAGAAATATCAAGTTGATATTTCTTATTTTGGATAGTGCAAAATGGTTAAACGGTGCTCACATCTCCTCACAATGTGCACAATGTGTTCTCAAACAGCACAAGACTTGCACATGTAAAGGATGAAATCTAGTATTCCACTTATTTGTGGTGCCCCCTGGTGGAGGAGGTAATTGCAATGTGACAACTTACCCGTGTGACGACTAGCCACGGGTTCCCCTACATCTACAACTCCATACAAACAGCTGACTGATGGAATTTTATTTAAAAAATGTAACTCATGGACACATTTACTTTACAAGGAGACCAAGAAGCAGATGCAGGGCTCTCAGTCAAACCACATGATGCTGAGCAAAGTGCAGAGTTGGAAGAATGATAACAATGTCCTCTGCAAATAAAACAGGGACCCTGTGTGTGCATCTTTTTACTCTGTATGTGCATACAAATACAGTATATGCCTGCACAGTCTTGGCAGCTGTGAGGGTGGAGCAATGTTTAATGGGCTTGGGGACCAGAACTTCATCTGACATATTATGTAATCTGGTGTTTTAAGAATTTCATTAACTGACAGATAAAAAGATTTAAAAAAAAGATAAAATTCCAACAACACTCTCCTGTCCCACAGTCTCTCCCAGTACAGTGACGAGAATATGATGGATCCGTACAATTTGGCTATCTGCTTTGGTCCCACCCTGATGCCCATCCCAGATGGCCAGGATCCTGTGGCGTGTCAGGCACACGTCAATGAAGTCATCAAGACCATCATAATCCATAACGAGGTCATCTTTCCAAATCAGCGTGAGCTGGATGGACCAGTGTATGAGAAGTGTATGACAGGTGGAGAAGAGTACTGGTAAGTTCTGGCTGGATCAGATTATGGCCTGTAGCTCTCTGCCTTGTATTGAATTAGCTTAATTGTAATAAACTGTACCTTCTTTTTACTTTGCATTTGCTTGTGTAGTGACAGCCCCCACAGTGAGCCAGGAACCATTGACGAGGCGGATAATGGAACAGAGCCACACACCAGCGATGAAGGTGGGTTTAGCAGTCATGCACTGCTCCACATCCATGCCAGCAGAAATTTTCCTCACAAAGCCTTTACCACGGCTGTAAACTAATATTGTTTGTTCACTGCGGCCTTTTTTTGTTATCATGTCTAAGGTTAGTAGAATTTTTTGCTTTCATTGCACATAATACAACATTGAGCACACATAAGAAAACACATGATGTTTTTTAGAAGGCCCTGTGGCTTTAAGCTTTAAGCACAGACTGACCTTTTTATTAAGCACTCATCACTGAGAAGTGAGCGAGGTTTCAGCTGCAGCTTCTGATCGTAAAGGCTTATGTGATGTTGAAACTGAAGGCAAGTTGAGTAAACAGTACTGGCATGCAGCACAGCCTCTTTGATCCACATTTTTGTGTATGTGAGCGTATGCCTCCCCCCTCTCCTGCTCGCTCTTTGTTCAGTGTTAGTCAGCAATTCTCCTGGGACTTTCTCCTTTGTATAGTATTTCCCCAGTCGTCCTTTGAGCTTTGAATACATAACTGGGCCAGGCAGCAAAGCCAAAATGCTCATTATACTTGGAATTGCATCTCCTGTACTGATGTGACGAGGACTTGGGTGAACCTGTCTTTGAACTTCATGTTTGTAGGTGGCTTTGTTTGTATCAAGTGTTGACCCTGTCTTTATTTTATTGCTCTCAATTAGCAAAGAAAACGAAGGCCTTTTTTCTAATGCAGGACTTCCTCTTGCAGGGCTTTCATACGCAAAGTGTTGTATGATATTATGGGCTTTGGTGATGCAATTTGATTCCTCTGGCAGTAGTTTATTTTTCATGCACTAAAAAGCAGATTAATTTAAAACGAGATCTTATCCCCCTGCTGTGACGATCACAGCCTTTCTCTTTTAATTTGAGAATAATTGAAACCGAATTTGAACAATGCTGGTTTTTAAATTTGTCTCAAACTGCAGCTTCAACGTTCTCTCAAAGCTCCCGTGGGTTTTAGAAAAGAAACTTTCTGGGCGTTCTCACGCCTGATCAGAGAGGACTCCTGTTAAAATGTTAACTTTGACTGACCTCTGCTGGCCCGTTGACACACACAATAAAATTCTTCTAAAATAAAAGAATAACTTTCAGTCTTGACACACATTAGGAACCCACTATTGATTTAACATGTTTGTAGAAGCAATGTATTATTATAATCATAAGTTGATATACTGCAAAAAAAATTTAAAGAAGAGACACCATTTGATAATTTTCTAACTATTTACAGAATATTTTAGCAACAAAAGAGCATAAAGATAAAACCGAAAATATGAAAAAATTTTTTTTTACTATTTTAAAAATGTATGCTTGTTTTGAAGACGATGCCAACAGTATGTTCCATTAAAACCTCGGCTGGGTTTTTTCTGCAGGCAGTCTAAAGTATTAAAAACTATAAAAAATGAATTTAAAAAAATAAATTCCTCATTATTTCATCACAAGATGTCAGGTACGTATGTCCAGAGTGTTTACGCTGTATGTCTGAAATAAACCATCTCCTCTGAAAATGGTGGAGTCTGGAATTCGACAACATGTTGCTCCAAAGTCTGTATTTTTTAATGTCTCAAGTTATCCTAAACATGTGACTTTCTCTGTTATTACAGTAGCTTTGCTTCTTGTGTAAACAGATCTCTCCTGATTCAGTGCATTTTTTCATTGATATGACACTAAAAATGCCAATTTCTTTGCAGTTTCCTGTTAATAAACATCATTATTATTGTTATACTTTATTTTAAAATATAGTAATTTTCTTTAAGTCCCAGCTTCTTAAAGACACTGCCTCTCAAACAACATTTAACATGCCGTTTTTAGAGTATTTTTCAATTCAATCTTAGCTTGAAATTATCTTTGAATCATTGCATTTTTTTTCTTGACATTTTAGTCAGTAACCCCACAGATTTGTACCATTAGACACTAAATAAACATGCTGTTGTGGATCATGTGTCCTGTTCTTCAAGCTGAGGGTAGATCTTTTACCTGTAGTGTAGCTGCACACATGTTTGCTTCCTTTTTTGCTGAATCTTGCCTGTGGTGCGTTTCAGAGGTTGAACAGATTGAGGCCATCGCCAAGTTTGACTATTCAGGACGGACTCCCAGAGAGCTGTCGTTCAAGAAGGGGGCCTCTCTACTTCTGTATCACAGAGCGTCTGAAGACTGGTGGGAGGGTCGTCATAACGGCGTGGATGGCCTCATCCCTCATCAGTATATTGTTGTACAAGACCTGTACGTAACATCACCACCTGTTTTAGCAGACTTTTTATATGAACCTTTCTGATCATTTTATGTGTCAGTTTTTAGGTCTTGTGATATTCATTAAAGGGAACATATCATGGAAAATCCACTTTTTTAAGCCCTTACATACCTGTTTTTGTCTTTTTCGAGCGTTCCG